>JAJOOO010010220.1:0-39545 GCA_029582685.1 Solanum piurae
GGAATAAGACAATCTATATATTTATTTATTTTTGGTAAAAACTCTATATATTTTTAGAATTTTTTTAAATTTTAAAGAAACGTTTAGTTATAAAATAAAATACTATTTTATTATTTGATTATATTACATATATATTAATTATTAAAAGTATCTGTTTTTTTAGATATATAGATAGAGATAAAAGATTATTATTATTATTATTATTATTATTATTATTATTATTCAAATTAATAAAAATATGATAAGTTCCCACTAAAAAAGGATTCACACATCCTATTTTTTAGACTGTTTTAAATTAAGAAAAAAAACTTTAGTTGTAAAATAAAATAGTAATTTATTATTTAATTTTTTTTTATATATATATATATATATATATATAAATTATTATGAATATATGTTTTTTCCAAAGAACGTGGGTAGTTCTTTCAAATATGTTATATAATTAAAATTTATTTTAAATAAATAATTAATATTAAATTTGAAAACTTCCAAAAAAAGAGGAAGAAGAAGAAAAGTTCTAAACGTTAAAAGACAGTTTTTTTTTTAGTGTTTGAAATTTTTCTTTTTAGATTTTTATATTTTAAATTAATTTTAATAATTAATAAATTCTTTTTTTGTGGTGCTGACACGTGGCACTTTTTCTTCTCCTTTTATATATAGATAGATATATATCCTGAATGTTTGAAACTTCAGGCATGTGTTTCCTCAAGTTTGAATTGTAGAGTTAAAACTTCAAGGTTGCGTCCTGATGTTTGAAGTTTATAATTCAAACTTTAGGATTGTGTGGGATGAAGTGAAAAACTAAAACCATGCATGTATTTCATAGTCCTAATGTAACGACCCGCAAGGTCGTTTTGAGAACTAGGACTATTTTGACTCTTCCCGTAAAATTTAAATAAGAATTTTTAAACTATTTAGTAACTACGAGTTTTTAGTTGACGAATATTTAGTAAATAGTTAATGGGCCACATCCATAAATTATTTAGTATCCTTTACCACTTGACCCATGTATTGAATTTAAGTTAGTGGAAATTCCACTTTAATACCTAATTATATTTTTGGAAAAGAAAAACAAAAAAAAAACAAGGGAATACAGGAGAACTCTCCAGCGGCAACCAACAGGAAGGACAAAAACGATAAAATTTGGATGTTCAGGTAAAAAAAAATCTGCTTAGCTTTAATTTTATACGGGAATAAGTGAGTGTTGGGGTATATGGAAAAGTATTACGTGTGACTCCAGTTTGTTAATTCCTAATCACTATGGTTTTGTTTCTACATTAATTCCCAATGATTTTCCTAATGATTGCCAAGTTTTAGTTTTTTATTTATTTATTGAACTGCCAATGATTTGCTAATGATTGCCATAGGTAGTAATGTGTAGAATTAGAATTTATATACAGGGATATAGATGATAGCTATTTCGAGGTTCTGGGATTTTGGTGTTTAACGCATGGTTTGAAATCGGACTATTCAATTATTATTATTACAGTGTAAATCAAGTTTATTTTCTATATTGAGATAGGTAATTAATTATTAGGTGTATATTATATGATTAACTTTGAATTTTAGGACATTTGGAGAGATTGAGGCTTAACCCTAGGCTTGAAATTTAGCAAATATGATTTGTTGACGTATAAATTATATCAAAATTAGGAGCTTGATTAGAGATTGAGTGAGTTTTTGGGTCTAGGATAGACATATCATATATGGGTGTCTACGGATTTGCGTGCTTACAAATATTGCATTATTGGTAGATTGGGAACGTTCCGAAGCTTTGCGAAAAGGGAAGGAAAAATCTTGAGGATTCGTGGCACGTGTCCGGCATTCAAGGTATGTTATGACTTTTAGACTTCGTTGAAGGACATTTTCCTAATTAAAGATTAAAAACGGAATAGACAATGGGTAAGGGAGAAAGATGGGGGTCTCGTACCAATGGTGTGACGGGCATTGGTACGAGTACCGGTGTTATAAAGGGAAAGTTTATTACTATAGAATGTGGATTTTAATTCGAGAATGCCAAAGCATATGGGCATTAGATGATGTATTATTGACTTGAACTTTTTGTGTGATTGTGTGTCTTTATTGAACCCGTATAATTGTGATAGTTGATGTGGTTATGTATTATGCTGATATTTGATTGATTGAGATGCACCATCATCCCCTTTATTTGAAATCACATTGTGCACATGCATTGACATGAAATTCAGTATAAGTTGGGCACGTGGAGATCGTCCGTGCTGGGGATGGTGAGATGTTAAGATTATAATTTGGGCACGTGGAGATCGTCCATGCAGAAATTATTTGATTTTATGATAGTGCGTTGAGATCGTCCGCATAGACACGTGGAGATCGTCTGTGTCGGTATATGGACCTCGCGAGCGCCCTATGGGTCATGAACTCTCGATGTATTTCAGAGGAGTATCATGTACATACGGTTGAGAGAGTACTTGACATCTGAGGCATATTATTTCATGGTGTCACATTGCGTTGCATCTCATTGAATCATTTATTATTGTTATTTATGTGCTTTATTGGTGGTTGTACATTACGTGAAGTTTGATTATCCTTATTTGATGAAACTTGACTGGTAAGTATTAATATAAACTTGTATATAAGTAAATGACTGATTTTCTTATATAAACTCCGGTCACTACTTCTTTGTTGTCGGTCTATGAGATATACTGGGTACACGTGGTTTCGTACTCATACTACACTTGTTGCACTCTTTTGTGGTGCAGATTCGATTCCTAATACGAGCACTTCTCGTGGAGCTTTCTGAGTCCGAGCTTGAAGTATCTTGGAGTTGTGGTGAGTTGCTTGGCTGTTCCGTAGCCCACACCTCCCTCTATCTTTTATTTATTCTGTTGTTTTATTATTCAGACAGGATATCCCATATGTTTGGATTTGTCATTTAGTTTCAGACTTGCATCATATTTAGAAGCTCTTGTACTTATGACACCAATTCTTGGGGGGTATTTTAGCTTTCCACATTTCGTATTTATATATAAAGAACTTAGTGTTGGAGATTTTTACTCGTTGCTTACCTTTTTACCTCATTAATTAGTTAAGATTGGTAAAAAATGTTGGATTGACTTATCTATTGGTTGGGAACATAGGTGTCATGACGACTTGTGAATTTGGGTCGTGACACCTACATACAAGGACGAAAATTCAGAAAATTATGAAGCAATGATTTAAGAATTAGTTGTAGATATAAAAAAAAAGAAATATGTCATTTTTCACTTTCTAATATGGAGTCTCATAATACCGTTTACTTCTGCTCCTCTTATATCTGGAGGAAGATGTTATCATCAAGCTAAGTAACCATCTCAAGAAATAATTCACTAATAAATCTAGAACATATCTTCCTTGGGGACGAGTGTTGCTTCATAATGCACACGCAAGTGTACGTGGTCGCGCAAGTAATATAGTGGATCTAAAAGAGCCGGATTATCGAGCCCAAAGGACTTATCGATTCATTATTTTACTAAATTATATTAGTTTATTTATCTATCCAAGCGTGCCAACAAAGTTCAATTTTTATTTGTAAATAAAAGAATAAAAGAATCAAATAATAAGATTAACTTACAATGATCGAAAAAATTCAAGGATTGTAGCATACTAAGAATTCATGCATCACATCTCATCCATGGGTTTCATAAGGTTATCAAATCATTTATTTATAGGGTTGATATTATGATCATGATCTCTCGACCTCTAACAACTTATCCCAGTTGACTATCTAACTACATCGTTGAGCGGGGATAGACAGACTCAACTGTGAAGCAATTATTTTCCATCATGTTTTGTAATCAAGCACAATGTTCATCCGGGTGTCAATCCTGACCACAAATCTAAACAAGTGATATGCGAGAAAGATCGTGCTCCTTATATTCTCTGGTCTATCTACCTATTTGTTTCTCGAGTTCAAGAATAGACAAGGACTTTATTTCTATGGTAATCAAGCATGAAATACTAAATCAAGAATACAAGAATAATTTATAAGATAACCAAATTCAGCTGTAAAATCGCTGTTCAACAAGCATTCATAGCTACATCCCAGAACAAGGGTCTTTAGCAACTAATGTCTAAGAAAAGAAGAAGAAAAAAGAACCCTAAAAAGTATAATGACTTTACACTACAAAGTATGATGTTTCTCCTAATAATTATCCTTATGCACTATTTATAAATATAAAAAAACCTAAATAAAATAATTGAGTCTAAAACAAATTGAAAAACCTAAAACCCAAAGAAATGAGAACTGTTGTACACGTGAAACTATGTAACCACCTCCACAATTTGGGAGGGCCTTTAAAGTTTGACACCTGACAGCATTAGTTCCTACTTCCTTTTGCAACGATTGAATATATATCAATATAATATAATATTCAATTTAATCCATTAAGTTTTCTATTTGATTTTTTTTAAAATCTCCATTTTAATTTGTAACTTCAAATTTCTTCATCTTCACATCAATTTAATTATACAAATAAAATACATTATTTAGCACAATCCATAAAATTCATGTTCAAAAAAGACAAATGAAAATACTAAATGTGAGACAAATAATGATTAAAAATATGTATTTTTGGCATTACATCAACGAGCGATGGATAAATTGATATCTATTATAATAACTATTTTCAGTAGTTATGTGTAGACAAATTGTGAAACAATTGAGTCAGAAACTTTTTTGGATAGTGACTTGAAATCATAGGCTAGGCCAGTCTTAGACAAATTTTGAGCAAAGTGAGGTTTAGGAAAATCTGGGAATAGATTAAGTGGTGTGTCTAAGATTGGATCGTGTTTTCTAGTAACTAAGACATTAAGGAATCCATAGGGCTTGTCAAAAGTGAATTACAGTATGTAGAACTCTCAATTTTGGAATTGGCGTAAAGTAGGTTAGTATAAAACGCCAATATTCGAATGCATGTAGCCAAAAAAAGGGGATTTGGGGAGGATTTTCGAGTCTCTATCTCTGTGCAAGCCGCTATAGCGGGGTAAATTAATTTCCACTATAGCGGGTGGGATGCTATAGAAATGCCGCTAGAGTGAGTCGGGCTGCTAAAACGGGGTTAGTTAGGTTTTTGTGTAAAAAAAAGTCCCAAAACCTTTTATTTTTTGTAACTTCATTCATGGAAAAAGGAAAGGCGATTTAGGGTAACTCTCCTCAGCTTTTCCACTAGTTTCTTTAGTAAAGGTAAGTTAATTACTCCCCTAACTCGTATTTTAATTTTTAAGCCTTCAATCTAGGATGTTACTCTTGGGGGAGGGTTTTGACTTGAATTAATTGTGGTAAACCCTTTATTTGGATAAAATATTCATGTAATTATCCTAGGGTTAGGAGTAAGTAATAATCCGGGTTTAATGAGGCCACTGTTAGTCGATTATTTCATTTTGATAATGTTTAGACCAAGAACAAGCCTAAACATTACAAAAGGGGAAAGCTCGGATTCTTTAGAGCGTTCAGGCTTGTTTTGAGGTAGGTTATGGTTGTCTGTTTTTACAATTTATGTAATGTGTTCATGTTAACTATTGTATAGTACTCCCTCTGTTTAAAAAAAGAATGACCCAATTTTCTTTTTAGTTTGTTGAAAAAAGAATGACCCCTTTACTTTTTGGACAACACTTTCACTTCAACTTTCCAAGTGGCATGTTTAAAGCCACAAGATTAAAGGACATTTTGGTACATTTGACATAACTTTAATTAAGAACCACAAGATTAAAAAGTCTTCTTTCTTTTATTAAACTTCGTTCCAAGTCAAACCATGTCATTCTTTTTTAAACAAAGGGAGTATTACTTACGCAATGCATGTAGAGAAAACTAAAAGGCTAATGTGGCATGCCATCATGTTGATAATCTCATGTAGTGGTAACAAATGGGTGGGTTGGATCAAATTTGGGAGAGGTTACATAAAATGGATAATATTTCAACCCTCCCATATTTCATATGCCCATATTTCATATGGGTAAAAATGGTTTTGGATAACAAATGAGTTGGTTAAAATACATGTTGACTCATATATATACCCATATTTTCATGAGCAAATACTTTAGAATTCAACATGGAGAAAATATTTTAGTCTTCTTTTGGATGAAAAATGTTGAAAATACTTTATTTAGTTTTATTGTATCATAAAATTAAGTCAATAAAAATTCCTACAACTTGTCAATATAAAATAAATTTATGTAATATCAAGGGGAAATATATTTTTAATTTCAAAGTAAATGAATATTTGCATTTTAGGAGTAAAATGTATTTAATGCACTTTAAGTAATACCAATACTAATATATGATTTGCTTACTTTACACTAATATTTGTTATCCAATATAAAATAAATTGAATAAATAAAAATATATAATTATAATTAACAAAAGAAATTTACATTTGATGTATATATTTTTTGGAGGACCAAAGACTTCACTTTTTCAATTTATAGCGAGCAATAATTAATTATATTGAAGAACATAAAAAGGAAGTGAAATTACAACATTTTTGGTGATATCATAAATTCTAATTAACTTTACACTAATATTTGTTATCCAATATAAAATAAATTAAAAAAATAAAAATATATATAATTATAATCAACAAAAGAAATTTACATTTGATATATATATATATATATATATATACACACACACACACACACACACACACACATTGGAGGACCAAAGACTTCACTTTTTCAATTATAGAGATCAATAATTAATTTTACTGAAGAACATAAAAATGAAGGGAAATTACAACATTTTTGGTGATATCATGAATTCTAAGTGAATGAAAGTTGGAAGCTTAACCCATTTGGTTAACCCATATTTTACCCATAATTTACCGATGAATACACATATTTCTATGGATTGAATATAAGTTTAAACCCATATTTTACCCATCTAAAAAATCACTCGCCCAACCCATTAAAATATGGGCTCATTTTTTCGGCACTAATCTCATGCAATAAACTTATTTATTTACTTGTGGTTTCAAGAGTGGTTGTTCATTGTGATTGTCATTGTGCATGTTGTTTGTGATTGTTGGTTGGATCAGATACCACGCCGGCACATGATACTAACAATTGGCTCGAATACCATGCTTGGTATGAAATATTAATGGTTGGCTCGAGTACCACGCCAGTACACTAACAGTTTATCTGTGGGTTCCATGAGAGGACGGTATGTGTTGTTGTGATCATGTGGGACATGTTGCATGCATTGGTTAAGTTAAGATCTGTGACTGAAAGTCTATACCTGTTTTGAATTATTAATATATGTGTTGGCATGTATTACTGTACTATGGTTACTTATTTACATTCATGTTTTGGGACTGGTCGTATGATCCTACCAGTACACGGTGGTTTATGTACTAATGTTGCACTTGCTCTTTCTTTGTTAAATATAAGACATATTTAGGCGGATGATACGAGACCTCAGTTATGACCTTAGTGCTATCTGAAAATCCAAGGGTGAGCACTTTGTCCGAACTATCATGGATTCGTTTGTCTTTTCTAGTCCATATTCGAGATTTAGACTCTTTTTAGTTATTTATGTTTTGGGGTTGCATCTCTATAATCTCGACTTATTAGAGTTTTGGTACCACGACTTTCAATTTGTAGGGGAATGTTTCTACATAGTTATTTTAATGATAATGGATATTAGTTTATGGGAACTTGATCTTGTATTGTTTTCAAACTGTTTTCCTAGTGTTCTATATAATGATTTTGCTTCTTGAAATGCTTAATGGGATAGTTTGAGATTAGTAATTGGTTCTCCCACCTGAGGGCTAATGTGGGTTCCAGTCACAGTGATCTGGGTCATGACATAGACTGACTATGATGCTGGTAGCACTGGTTAGGTCTATCATAAGCGCCCCTTCCCCTAGACTGGTAACCACTGAAGCCTCCCTGGTGACAAGCCCTCTTATCACTGCCCTCTTAGGCCTCGCGACAAAGCTCCTCCATAGTATGCGCGTGGTTAACAACATCCCAGAAGGATCTGCCCACTGAAGTCATAGACTCGATCTCGATCCGCAACTGCAACCTCAAACCACAAATTAAGCAACAAACCCTCTCATGCTCTATCGGTAGAATCATTATAGCATGCTTGGAGAGCTCGTGGACTCTATTCTCGTACCCCGACATAGTCTTGGTGCCCTGCTGCAACCTAGTAAGATGATCTTAGAGTCGTTCGATAACGTTCCTCGATATAAAGATGACTAAGAAGGCCTCTGAAAACTTGATCCAAGAAATGAGAGGTGACCCAATGAGTTTACATCATATACAAACGCCATCATTGTCTGGCTGGTCCGTCAAGCTGATATGCGGTAAAGTTGGCTCCTCTCCCTACTAACCCCAAAGTGTACAACTTCTCTCTAAAGGTCGTCAGAAACGCATGGCCTTCTTACCACACATCCCTAAAAAACCTCGAAGAAGTGGTTGGTGCGATAACTAGTCGAGCGACAACTGCTTCTGCTGGCACCTCAACCTGGGATCTACTACTACCAGTTGAACCTACGATGTTGACATAGTTGGAGTTGGGACTTTCTACATGCTCTCTAGAATAATTAGTAACTGAGTGATAGTCGTCTGTAAGTCTCGTGTCATAGCTGGCCCGTATGGTTGATGAGCTGGTCCCGGCCCCACCGACTGTTGAGGAATAGGAGCTGGCTATGGCTCCATAACTGGTTCAAGAATCACATCTCTGACCCAATCCTGAGTTGATGTTGTAGCTAGCGCACAACCTTGGGGTTGCCCCCATACCCCTAACTGTGACTCTATATGTTGGCCTGGGAGCATCATCTCCAGCCACTGAACCACGTGTATCAACTAGCAAGTAAGATTCTAGAAACCAATTAACAAAATCAATGCTCGATATAGGGTCAAAAGAAGGAATCTTCCTAAGGATGCCATGTATCTTCCAAAAGATAGAATACAAACGTCGCCGCACTGATCCACAAGACTCTACCAAGCATGAAATTTGTACACACGACACTGGCTAACCGAAACTCTGATCTCAATTTTTTCACGACCCAAAAACTCGAGTCATAATGACACCTACCTAAACTGGATCTCGCTTTTGCGAACCAGGCTCCGCTTAAGCGACCATCGCTAAAGCAAGCCATGGTTAGCTCAAGCGAAACCTTTGAAAAGTCTATCCTTCGCTTAAGCAGAAGGCCTATAGCTGAAGTGAAGGGTATAGAACTCAGGCACCAGAAAAACACCCAACACTCAAAAATATCAAAAGGAACCTCAGGATTTGTTCGGAACCTCGAGCACACAAACCACATATGCAAATCAATTATACTCGACGTTACAAACTCAATGGAACCGTCAAAACACGGATACGAGGTCTCTTTAATCCGACATCCGTGAAAATCACAAGAAACCTACTCAACACTTAAAAAGGCAAAAACAAACTTGGGACCTCTAAAATATCAATCAAGACCTCACCTAGAATTAAAATCATACCCCGAATCCAACCGAACTCTCAGAATTCCGATCTGAGCACATGAACCCTAAATGTTGACCAAAGTTAATCCGAAAGCTAATTTTCCATAATTTCACAACTAAGGACCTCAAATCCTCATAAAGACTCTGAATCTAGAAACTGACAACGCTCATAGATCAGATTACACATTTCAGAACTAATGAAATTGACTGAATTTCATTCTGACACTCGAAACTCCAAAAGTCTCCGAAAACCACTTTTAAGCAACTTAGCCTTTCAAAATCACAAACTTACCAAATTATCAACTTTTCACTCAGAGTTCGAACTCATCCTTCAAAACTTAAACATAAAAGACGCAGGTCAAGGTCACAAGGGGTGAAATTGTAAATTTATGAAACTTTCCAAAAATGACCGACCAGGTCATTACAATATCTGTAAAAAAATTGTACTTCAACTTTCGTATGCATGTTGGTCCTATTTACTTTTCCTATTTTTCATTGTACTTTTCCAAGTTCCCTATTCATTTGTTTAAATTTTCTTTACTATATGTACTATAATTTTATATTATGGTGATTCATTTTTTTAAAAAAATGTATGACTATTTCTTTATATTATATACTAAAATTATTTTGTAAGATATTTGATTTATGTGAAAAGTGCCTGATATGAAATTTAAGAAGGGGGGGGGTGAATTAAAATAATAGAAGTCAACTGAACTTTGTGAGTAGTTGACTCTTCCTACAAGTTAGATTCACATAATATAAATAGGCAATGAACATAAGATAAACAGGCACACAATATTCTTATGGTGGTTCAGATCACTGATGTGGTGCCTAGTCCAGTCCTCTTGGATTTCAAGGGTTTCCTTTAGAGCTTGAAGAGAACTTCAGTTGTACATAGTTTTGATCCTAAAAACTTGTCTAATAAGAAATTCTTTCTTGACACAACCTCTACTTGTATAACCTATACTTAGAACATTTCCTTCTCTTCTCTTTTTCAATTGTTCACTCAAGTGTGTACAAAGTTTTATGAAAGATGAAAGAAGATAACAATAAAATTTCAAGTGAAGTTGTGTACTTCTAAATACTAAGGTAGGTCTGTCTTTATACACAGTATAATATGATCATTTTAGCTCTACTAGAAAACCCAAGGGAGTTTCCTTCAATCAAGGATTTGTAATAATTCATTGATTGAGTATGCTCCTTTTTTGATTGAGATCCGACAATGTCCAATCAGCCCTGAACATATTTGTAGCTTTCTCCAATAGGTTGGTTGACTTTTCTTATGAATCGAGATTAGTCGAGATTTGATTTGATTTCTTGAATCCTTGATCTATTGCTCTTGATTCCTCGAATCACTTAATTTGTTGCTCTTGATTTACTTGCTATCTGTAGGAGTGAAATTTGCTTTTCCTTTTTGGCTTCAATCGAATTGATTCAATCTTCTGTTAGATTGATTTGAGTGAATCAATATTCTCCTTAAGTGATGGTTGTTGATTAGATGCTTGATGCATCGATCTTCCTGATTTTGTGTGTCTAAAATAGATACATTGGTCCTGATTGTTTTGCGACACAAAGTAGTTTGTCTTTAAGCAAAACATCACAAGTTAACATACCCCTTAATTTTGTCATTCAGAGCGATATACCCCATGTTATGAAAGTGATACATATATACCCCTACTGTTATATAAATGGCTCACATATATCATTTTCTTCTAACGAAAGTGAAAAAAATTAATTTTAATTTAATTTTTTGTAAAAATATAATCCATATGGGGTATATTTGATCCTCCTCACACGTATATTTTTTTTTTGAATTTTTTGTTTCAACTACTAATTTAAATTTATTATTTTGATGGTCAAATTTATTTATGTTTCCTTAATTTCTTGTAAAATTTATTATAGATGCCCACATTTTTTTTACAAATACAAAAACTAAATTACAATATAACCGAAAAACTAGTTTTAAATTATAATATAGCCATAAAAAAATAGTTTTAATTTTTTTCTTTACACTAAATAATGAAAGAAAAAATTAATATAAGAATAAGAAACTGAAATAATGATATCAAAGAAGTAGAAAAATAATTTATGTAAGAAAAAGGTTAAAATATATCTTGAAGTTTGCTAGAAGGATCATATATAACCCTACATGATTAAAAAAAAATAAAAAAAAATAAATATAAATTTAAAACTATTTTTTTTCACTTATATATGTTAGATGATTGATATATGTGAGCTCCTTTTGTAACAGTAAGAGTATATGTGAGTCATTTGTATAATGATAAGGGTATATATGAGTCACTTTTATAACAAGGGATATATCATGTCTAAATGACTAAATTGAAGGATATATCAGACCATTTTTCCTTAATTCATTCCACTTGAAATATAGTGTGCAAAAAGTTATGGATTATTTTTAATACTTTTATCATGTACAGAGGTAGGGAAAGGAGAAATGGAGAAAGAACGAGAGAATAAGTAGGGATAGCAATAGAACGGGGAGAGGTGGGTAAAGTTTTGCCCTGCCATAGATTCAACACACCCTACCAAGCCCCATTTAATAATTTTTGTTTTCCAACTTGCCCCACCCCTCCCTAATTAGCCCTGCCCCTCCCCGCCCCGTTTAGCTCTTTTATTTTGTCTTCAAGTTCACAACGGTAATATAGAAAATTTTAAAATAATCAAAATGTAACCAATGAAGTTTTTGATTCTTGTTGGATTAAGAGTATATTCATTATTATTATTTTTAGTTTAGAATCAAATGTAAAAATTTCAGTATTAGAAAAGTTGGTAATACTACCCAAAATAATCAAAACGAGTTGTCGATCGACTAATAGTGAACACATTATACAAATGGGTCTAATTAGTAATGATTAAAAAGTCTATCTTAACATAAAAGGAAAATATTAATATATAAAATTTCAACCAAAATTTGGCTGGGCTTGCCCCCATTTAAAATTTCAGTTGTAGTTCGCCCGCCCTATCCTACCCTACGAAAATCCTTGATTTTTCTTTAGATTTTGGAAACCTGGTTTCAAATCAATGATTGTATATGACATCAACACATTATTCAAATTGTGATTTTAAGTCCCAAATTTTTCCAAAAAATAGG
The DNA here is from genome assembly GCA_029582685.1 of Solanum piurae. Classification (NCBI taxonomy): domain Eukaryota; kingdom Viridiplantae; phylum Streptophyta; class Magnoliopsida; order Solanales; family Solanaceae; genus Solanum; species Solanum piurae. Next base: position 12,560 of record JAJOOO010010220.1, read on the forward strand.
ATTTGGAATTCCAAATTGTAACTTTAATTTGTTTTAAAATATAAACTTGACCTATCATTTTATATTTTAAATAAAACAAGATTCATAATTTCAAATTTTATAAAAAATAATAATCATGCTCGGTGTGAAGAGATTGTTCGTATATTATGAGGATTTTATCAAAGAATAGTTAGTTACTATTTTTTTTAAATTTATTCAATCAATAAATATATGTAAATATGAAAGTTTGTAAGAACATTTAAACATAAATATTTGCAAGTACAACATAGATGGAGATGTGTAATTTTTTTTTAATTTAGCGCATTAGGATTCTTCATACCTTATTTGTGAACTACAATTTGCTCATTGGTTAGATTGTATAAGAATTAGGGATATTTTGAAAGTTTTCAAAATATTATGGGCTTTTCCATGTATATAAGAAAAAAATAATACAATTAATGAATTACATATTGCATGTTCAAACGAAATTTCAACATCAAATCAACATAATTTTAAATCATGATTTGAAATCATGTCCAAATGGGTCCTTAGTTTGACCGGACATGACATTTCAGAAATTAAAGATTATTTTAAACCTTGTGGTTGTTAATTAAAGATATGTGTAATGTACCAAAATACCCTTTAATCTTGCCATCTAAAATACGTCATTATGAATTTATTTCTCAAAAGTCATGTAGTATTGTGCAAGAGGATGTATGAACTATCAAAGACTTTAGACCTACAACTTGCTGCTAAATAATGTATATGAACTCATCACCAAGGTTATTTCTTATAGAATTTAAAAAAAAAGATATATGGATCGGTTGGCTAGTTAGTTAACTTTTATTTAAGGAAGAATTATATCTGATAATATTTTGTTGAGTTATGAATTGGTCCGGGGCTATACAAAGAGATAGATATAACCAAGATGGATGATAAAACTGGATCTTCAAAAAATATAGTTGAATGGGACTTCATACAACAGGTGCTATAGGAACAGGCTTTGTCCCACCTGGTAGGTAAGCAAACCCTAGGCCGGAATGGCAAGAAACAAGCCCAGTGGTAGAAACCTCAGGAATTAACAATATAATAAGGAAAATAAATCGCGGAAGAGAAGCAATGACATAACTAAATACAATAATATATGATCCAATCTCATGACTTGGTGGACGATGGTACAAAGTTACTAAAATGAGTACAAACTCCATAAATAAGCAAAATAAGTACATACTTGTCTCGAATACAAAAGAATCGCCAAAAACTATATACAAATAAAGATGAGTCACACTAGAACGACATCAACTCACCTTCTATCTTTGAATGTCCCAGCAGCTGTACGTAAGATCAACGTGGTTGGCTGGTGCTCAGGTCTGCATTAGGAAAAACAGATGCAGAGTGTAACATGAGTACCAAAATAATAGGTATCCAATAGGCATCAAAGGCCAACTAAGCTTGAAAATTAAATATACAATGAAAGAGGGAAGTAAAATGGTATCAAGGAGGCAGGAGAGTGGAACAATAGCGATAAGTCTAACCATGCGCCTCAATAATCTATCAAGAAGCGGGACAATAAAGTAAAGTAACTAACTATAACTTAACTAGACCCGCATAAGCCTAGAAGGTACACTCGTGCGAAATTGAATGAAAACAACCATAAGCCCGATTAGTACATAGAAGAGCTAAAGTTATTTCTAACTAAGATTAGATCTATTCTAGAACTGGAAAGTCTGAAACCCAAACTTGAATTGCGGCTAAGGGGCCCAAAGCACCCAATAAAAACATGTTGTCGGGACTCAAACCCGACTAATAATCTAAAAGGCTAACGCATACGGTCATCATAACTCTTATTCCCGCTCTTTGTTGACTTGAGGTGCGTCTAACTAATTATGTCTGAGCCTTGAATGAACTACATTCTCTTCGATCTCTTTCCGGAATCAGTCCTAGACCTCTTCTTTTGAATATTTTCCGGGGATACTTTTTCAGTCATAGGTGCTGCTAGAACTAATTGGTTCTTCAGTTGATTGGTGAACAAAAGGATTTAGTACGGAACAGTAAAGAAATATAAGAACATGGCTGCTGACAGCTTGAAAAAGAAAAAAAGAGTTCAACCGTTTCCTAAATATGGAGTCAAGGGCTTTGCCTATCCTGAATCACACTAACTATATCCAAAGCCTCTTGAAGCAAATCAGTACCACGTGGCCTAGGCTTTGAATCCTCCAATGGGAGAGTGACAACGCCTACCATATAAGGCCTTAAATAGAACAATCTGAATACTCGAACGGTAGTTGTTGTTATACGCAAACTCCGCTAAGGCTAATTAAAAACTAGTCCCATTGACCTCCAAAATCCAACACGCATGCCTGAAACATATCTTCCAACCTGATTAGTATGCTTCAACTGCCGGTTAGTCTGCAGATGAAAAGTTGTGCTAAGGTCGACTCATGTACCCAACTCCTCCTAAAAGTTTCTCTAGAAGCTAGAAGTGAACTGAGAAATGTATCATATATAATAGACACATGCATCCCATGGTGACGAACTATCTCCTGAATAAACACTAAGCTAACCTCTCTGTACTTAAAGAAGACTGAACGATAATGAAATGTGCTGAATTAGTCAATCGATCCACGATTACCCAAATACTATTGACACCTCTAGAAGTCTGAGGCAATTCCATAACAAAATCCATAGTGATGCGTTACTAATTGAACTTTGAAATGGGTATCTCTTAAAATCACCACCAAGCCTCAAATGGTTGGCCTTCGCCTGCTGTCAACACAAGCAACGGGACACATAGTCCGCAATATTTTTATCGATACCACTCCAAAAGTCAATTAGATTATTGACATGATATTTCCTCCCCTATTTACTAGTATAATACCCCCTCTGTTTATCTTGCTTGTCCATGTTTGACTTGACACATATCTTAAGAAATAATAAATAATAAAATAATTTTAACATATAACCCCTATTAATTATAAGTCATCTAAATATTTAAAGTTCCCAGAAACTACTAAAAACTTCTTTCATGATTTACCATGTGCATTAATTAGTTCATGTAATTATCAATGTGCAATTTCATCTATAAAAAGGCATAGCCACACAAAGTGAAATCCACCAAATCAATAAACTTAGAGAGAGAGTGTGTGTATTAAAAACTTGAAGTAGTTGAAGAATGGCTGGTGAGAAGGAAACAACCAAAGTGGCAATTGATAAGTATAGGCGGTTCCTGCATGAAGATCATGTTGCAGCTGCAGAAACTATGGAGTGGAGACATGGTAGCCCTCCAAATTATGACAGTGTTAATAATGTCTTTGAACAAGGAAGAACCAAGGTTTGTTAAGTACTCCTTCCCTCTTAATTTATGTGATATTTTTTCAATTCCGAGAATCCATTTTAATTTTTCATGTCTTATAAATATTTTGAGTTGTTAGTTATTGTGATTTGTACTCCCTCCTGCCCATTTACTTACTATGTCAAATAATCCTTGCTTATTGATCTCAATTTATTATTATTTTCTTTATTCATTACATTATAATCTCTCCCCACATTTATTGATTAAAGGTAAATACGAAAATTAAGAATTTATAATATATTGATTTTCTAAAACGGATTTATTTTGGATCTTCTACTTTTAACAAGCATGCGAACTAAAATGGATAGGATGGAATATTATTTTTTACGTTATTTTAAATGATTTTAAAAAAATATTTTAGAATTCACAGTTAAAATTAAGAAAATTAGCTTTTAAAATTCGAACAATGTCACATGATTGAAGTAGAAATATTATCATCTTTCTTGTCAATATGATTTGTTCTGTTTGATTTCATGGTTAAATCAGGTATGGCCAGAAGGGTCTCTTGAAGAAACACTACAAAACTCTATGAAGACATGGGAAATGGAGCTTAAATACAAGACTTGCATAAAGGACTTTAGGACCATTAACCCTGAAAAATTCAAGGTCTTTGTTAATGGTAAGGCTTACAAAAATCAAGTGTCGTTTCTTTTAATGTCTTGATTTAAATTTTTCAGATTTTTTTTATATAAAAGAGGAGTATTTCAAATCTTAGTTCATCAAGTATATACTTAGTTTTAGTAAAAAACAAGGACATATAAATAGGGACAAAATGAGGCGAGGAAATACGCACTACGCAAAGAAGTAGAACAAAGTTTAATCTAAACGGGGGACAGGACAAAACCTTAGTAGGAGAAGCCTCAATTGCTCCCCCTCCCCTCCTCATCCCGCTCCATTGTCATTCATACCTACATTCCATCACACCCTACACACCATATATACCAATACCCCCACCCATCATAGAACTCCTCCATCACAGGCTTCATGTTTGCCATCCCCACACTCCTACCCATTATCATCATCTTTTATAGTGCTTGTATATATAAATTATATTTAACTATTTCGAAATAATATATTCTTCTTACATATATTTTGAACGGTTGAACAGGAAGAGAGGGTCTGTCAGCAGAAGAGACACTAAAAGTTGGAGGTTACAATGCGCTATTAAAGAGTTCAATGCCGAATGAATTCAAATACCACAAAGAAGACCAAGAAACCTTTGAATCGTCTCACACTGCTTTTCGATCAGCTTTTCCAAGAGGATTCGCCTGGGAAGTGATCAACGTGTACACTGGCCCTCCTGCTGTGACATACAAATTCAGGCATTGGGGTTTCTTTGAAGGACCATTTAAAGGACATGCCCCTACTGGTGAGATGGTACAATTTTATGGCATTGGCATTATGAAGGTCTATCTCTCTCTCTCTCTCTCCCTCACTCTTACATACACTCTTCGCTTTAATTTATGTGGCATGAAATTTAACTAAAACAAGACTTTGATATATTGTGGCTTTCAATTATATAATTATGGGGAAAATGGAAATCTTAAAGTTATGTTATTTCTAATTATAGAAATAAAATATGCCACATAAATTAAGACAAAAACAGTATATCATTTTCATTTTATTTCATTATTATCTAAAAAAAAAGAAAGGGAATTAGAGAGGAATAAATATGTAGCTGAAGAGTGAATTTGTCATTGATTCTATTTAGAGACAAATTATAAAATTAAATTATGTTAGTTATGAGCAATTTAGTAATGAATTAACAACAAAGTTCCTACCTGGTTTTAATTTAAAATGAATTGATGAATTCTTAAGCACATGCGTAAAGTAACTTTAAAAGTTAGCTAGAATTTGACTATCAAAACCATAGTAGCTAGAACTTGATTGTGAATATAAGAAAAATAACTTTTTTTGTAACAAGTTAAATTATATTAATAGTTTAAAAAGTTTAATAAGGTTAATAGGTATAAGGCGGGGTAGAGCAACCTATTGGTGAGGGATTTCAATAGAGTCTTATTCATTAATATATATGTAAATTCGGGTTCCATTTCTTATTGTGGTAGTCTTGTGATTTTTAATTCTCTAAGACATAAATTCTAGGTCTAGAAAATATGGAGACCATGTTTACGACTAAAAGAATAATATAAAAAGGTACTTTTAATATATTGGAAAGATAAGGATGTCATGTAAAACAAAGGGGTTTGTTTGATACACGTTTTCAGTTTTTCAATATTTAATTAGTGAAAATTTTGGAAAAATCATTTTCAAGTATCCATACTTGTTAGATTCAAATTTGCACACCAAATAACCTTGGAAATGATTAATCTTGAACATTTGACCCCACTGGCTGGGTCAAAACTCAATTGTGATGCCCTTGGGACAAAATATTTATGAAATTTGAAATTTTTTCCCTGAGACAAGTGGGATCAAAAGTCCAAGACCATCTATTTACTAATAAGTCATTCTTGTAAATTACATGGGCTAGAATCTCATCAAGTCACTGGAATTTGTCTAAAATCAAGAATAAGAAAAGTTGTTCACATACATTAATATAAAACTATAGGTTTAACTAACTATCTGTTTTTGTATATTAGCAGGTAGATAAATCTCTAAGAATATACATTAATATAATAATACTATGGGTTTAACTAACTAGTTGTTTTTGTATAGTAGCAGGTAGATAAATCTTTAAGAATAGAGGAATTAGAGTTGTACTATGATCCAGCAGAACTTTTTGGTGGACTACTCAAGGGACCAAAAATTTCTGAATCTAACACTGAGCATCAGGGCGGCCAGGATGATAATACCACCACTCAACATTGCCCATTCAACCATAACTAATTATGTCAAATTTTAGTTCTTCAATAAACTTTTGGTACTTTCCAAATAGTCATGTTTTAATAAAGTGTATCCAACTATATTTCCAAATAATCATGTTTTAATAAAGTGTATGCAACTCTATTTCCAAACGGTCATGTCTGAATAAATTTTATGCAACTCTTTATGTGTTTTTCAGTCATTAGACTTTCTCTATCTATATTTTTTGATAGGATGATTGTGTTTCAGTCTTCTTGTATACATTAAGATATATCTACTCTTCTCAAGCCATAATGATTATGTCACTATGTCGGAAGGTACCTTTTAGCGATGCCACTGCTACCCAGTGGCGGAGCCACCTTAGAATGAGCGATCCCCCTCCGGCGAAAAATTATATAATTTATACATGGTTAAAATAATTTTTTAAGTATATATAGTAGATATCGAACCCCCTTAGGTTACTTCATATGTCTATTCTTTTAGATTTTGAACCCCCTTATTAAAAATCTTGGCTCCGCCACTGTTGCTACCCTCTAACAATGGACCTGACCACCCGTCGGACATGTGACTGTCCATCATGATTTCCATAATTGGTGTACTTTTGTCTGATCTTAGCTCGATTTTTACTTTCTTTCCCTTGTTGTGTGATTTCCTGTCTATCATAGTAGAAAGCCCATTCAGTGACACTACCTTTTGCTTAAGAATTACTAACATTTATTCATAGATAAGAGCTATCGTCTAATGCCGCCACATCAACACCCTCAACTTAAAACATTTGGTTGTCCTCAAGCAACACCTAACACTTTATTTACAGGTCCATAAGTTAGTCTTTATTAATTTCACACCAACTTTACAGACAAATAGACTAGGATCACTATAGGACTTTCTTGACTTATAGCATAGGCTAGGGGTGAAGGTAGGATACATTTGGGAGCAATGACTATGCCCTCCTTAACACCCTCTTTACCTTGTTTTCCTTTTCTTTTGTTAGCCAACCTTTTCTCTTCCTTCTAGTCCTCAATTTCTAATATTTTGAATGTGACTCCCCTTCTTTTCTCTCATTTCATTTACTATTCCCCCTTTTTTCAATTTGAATGCAAATACATTCAACCTATCTTAATACACCACATCCATATGTTTTGAATATTGTTTATTTATCTTTTTTATACCCCATTGTTCTTTTACTCTTACTCACAATAGCCACCCTTAATTTAGGACTTTTGCCTAATTTGAGATACATGATATCTAAGGAGAGACTAGGGCCAAAGTAGCAATTTCAATAAAGACGGGCAGTGTAAATAGGTAACAACAAACATGCTTTCATTTAGGCTCATAATTAGAAATCAAAGGATTATTTCATTCTTTGCTTAGACTGGGTGGGCTAAATTCAAAAATGTCATATGATCCTTTCGTAATCCATTATATTTCAGTCAGTGCAACATATACCAGACAAGTTCTAGATGCATACACAAGCTAGAAATAATACAAAACGCTTACATCCACATGGAGTAGTTTGCACTATCCCTTCTAACGGTTAAGTTTTATACACATGGCTTAAGCACAATTATTTTATTCATAATCAATAGATGTCACACAGAGATCCTCAACATTTAATATAACCAAAAATACATTTCATTCCATACACAATGTTGAACACTTTCACTATTAACTATTGCAAACATTTTTAGTACATACTTCTTTTTATTGACGCACACTCAACTAACATAATGTATTTACACAACCACACTACTAAACATGTCAGTTCTATACTATATAGAATCTAAGGGAAAATAAACACGACAACCAAAAAACCTTAGGTGATGTGACACACTCAACCACCTTTAAAAAGATATGCACTGTCCTCAATGCATAAAAAACAATAAAGCTTAGGAGTAGGGTTTACCGATGAAGCTCTAGGCTTTGGAGTCTAGCTTCGTGGTGGGGAATTAGTCGTCCCAATAACTTCTGTAGTGGTACTAGTGGTGACCAACATTCTTAATGATGTCTCAGTAGTAATAGGAATTTGTGACTCCATAGAAGTATCAAATCTACTACTCAGGGCCATCTCAGCTAATAGTGCACTAGAAGAAGCCCAAGATGCACGAGCTCTCAACTCATCCAATCTCAGCTCCTCCTTGAGTTGCGACCTCCGCAAGGCCTCTTCTATTTATTCCTGCTCAAGGCGTATCTCTTTAGGGATTTGACCTTTCTTTCCACATCTTCCTCTAATTGTTGCTTGCCCGATGCTTTAGTGAACATACATATATAATAGATTCATAAATGGTTAGCCCTCTTCATATTCCTCAACCTCTATAATCATGAAAACCTCTGCCATCCTCTCTCTCAACTGAATGATATTAGCTTGGGCTTGGGAAAGCTCAGCCGCAAACTTTACCAAATCAGCCACAGTCAACTCTCATAGACGGTTATTAACCTGGCTCTCATGTCGCCCATTTGTGCATGTAGATATCTATATGGAATGAATGTCGATGTGATATCCCTATCAACAAATATTGGACCAAGCTATTCAACAAATAACTTCACTCGTTTCTTGTGTCGGTCGAACTTCTTAACTAGTCTCATAAAGTTTGGCAGTATAAATCCATATTGTGAAGGTCGTGGCAACGATGAAGTAGTATCAGTAGTCTCGTGTTGTGTCCTCGTAGACTCTGTAGATGATGTCAAAGTTGGCATGAATGTTTCTTTAGGCATCATAGGATGCTCTCCAACCTCATCCCCAACTTAATCTACTGGGTAAATACCTGTGGCGCCGGCCTATGCACCCGCATTTCAAGCCTTGACTTATACCGCATCTTTTTTATATCAAACATTTTGGTAACCACCATCTCCACATCAATGCCCTCTAAAATAGGCACCTTATCCCTTTTGCATAGACTCGTCACCAACCATAGGAATGGTAGTGAAGTAGTCGTCTTCCTAACCCTATGCCTTATTTTCTTAGCAATGAGTCTCCCAAAATCTATAGGGAGTCCTGACAACAAGCTTTCCACCAATATTGCATTTTTCTCTCCAAGTGTGTTGTCACCTCTGGTGGGGAACAACCTGAATCTCACAACACCCCATCAAAACTTTGCAGGAAAAGTCAGTGATGCCTTTTGAATCCGCCTCCTAGTATTTGCCAACCACAATGGTTGACCCTTTGTTAGAATCTAAACGAACCATGGACATTATTGAAACCTATCTCACATCTGGTGATCAAACTATGTCATTCGTGGTGGTGGCACATAACCTAGCCCGAACAAGAACCTGTTGATTTTGATCGAGGAGATATTTGCATGTACTCCCCTAATTTGCACCTCAAGCAACCTTAACATTTCCCCCTTCGCTATTTTAGGTCGTTGGTCCAATGTTGCCACATAGTTTGCGTAGAACTCACGGACCATGGCTAGTTAATAAAGGTCGGGCTCTTGCAACATCAATTAATAATTGTATTCTTTGAACTGCCGCACGATGCCAGGGTATTCTAGCAAGTCAATAGCTAATATCCTCGCCTCCTAAGAAATGTTCCTCTTCATACTACCTCAGGCAGTAATTGTTAGCCACTCCTAATTGTAACATCTCGCAAATTGAAATAACTATGAAAGAGTTAAAAAGTTGGGGAAAGAATCATTTTTGGAAAGTATATGAAAGTCTGGAAAATTGTGAAGTATGTTAGTTGAGTTTTTGGTCAACTTCAAATGGCCATAACTCCTAGCTCAGGATGATTTAGGTGTATTTACATCTATGGTTGGAAAGCTCTTGGAATAACCTTTCGAACTCCGCTGAGTTTGTACGATTCCGAGTTCGTATAAGTGAGTTATGCCCTTTGGAAGTTGGGCTGTTTGAATAAAGAAAGTCTAATCCGGATTTTGGAAGGGTAATTTAGTCTTTTCTTTACCTAATTATTCTAATTCATTTTTAGGAGTTAATTGGGGTAAAATAAGATTTTATTCAGTTTAGAAAAGTTGAAGTTTCATGCTAGGGCTTGGAGAAACGAGAAAAGAGGAGAAGGGAGAAGAGAAATCAAGATTCGTCAAGATCGTTGAGTTTAGCTTGTGAATTTCGTCAAGGGGTGATCCCTACGAGGTATGTGAGATCACATAGAGTTGGGTTAGTTCACCCACGTGCCAACCATGATTAAATTCAGCGAATTTAAGTCTTTGAAAGTTTAGAAATTGAGTTCTTGATGAACATTGTTGAAAGTTTCGTTTGAATTTATTGTGCGTTGTGTTGTTGGAGTTTCTTGCAATTTGATTCATGTTTTCGAGTGTAATTTTGGTTTGAATCTATCATATATTGAGGTTATAAATGATTCTAAGTGATTGGGAAAGGAACCATTGAAGTTTAGAGGATTTAGAGTTGAATAACGAGCAAGAAAAGTCGTAGAACACTTGGGGAAAGGGTGGGGCATCGCACCCCAGGTCTGGTTCTGAACTTCAAGGGCTGGCGCCCCGCGCCTCTCAGAGCGCCAGGGATGCCAATTCTTCCCATTTCTTCTCCACCTTTTCGTATTGTTCCTTAACAATGTAACTATATTTTCTAGTTGATTCCAACACTCTAAGGTACATCTAACATCATGAAATCATCCATAAACATGAGATCATGAACCTTGAATCCATAATCCAATTCAAGGAAAGTTAGGATCAAAGTCAAGAGAAGTTAAAAGTAAAGTCTAGAAGTTAAGAAGCAAGTCAAGAGAAGTTTATAAAGTTTTTCTAAAGTCTTCACAAACGTTTTAACTTTGTTTTAAGACTTAAGTTTCAAGTTAAGCAAAGAGTAAAGAGTTGAGTTCATTTCTCAAAAAGTTATAAGGGAACTAAGTATTCCCAAGAGTTTAAAAATGTTTTCACATTTGAGCAAGAAAGGGAACACCGATTCCAAGATATCTTTTAAGTAAATTTTGAGTAATTATCTCAAACCAAAGAAAGAAGTTTGTTTTAAAAACATATGAGCTAAGTATATTTTGGGAGTAGTATTGAGCACCGATATGGGGATGCGAGTTCATATTAACTCAAGTCTCGATAAACCATGTAGCCATCATGGGTAATAAATGATCATACTTTTTAGATTACTCCTTAAGATGCTTTTAGCATAGACTAGTAGATCCACTTAGTTAAGCGTTCTATATAAAGGCAAAGTATAGGACATTTCTGATAGTGTGGGCAAGACGTTGTATCACCACTTAGGCTCATAGTGGTGGCTATCGGTTAGAGAATCTCCCACATAAACTATATTACTTTATTATATGAGTAAAATTGAGTTTGTTATTGCATTTTCTTTAACGAATTAAATTGTTTTCCACCGTTTTATAAGTTTTTTATATATTGCATATGTTTATTGCTTTATATTGAGTTAAGTTATTCAGGAGTTGAGTAAAGCAAAGATAAGTGTTCCTTTCAGATCCTTTTCAAGCTTAAGTTGTGTTTAGCATTCCAACTCGCATACTCGTACATTCAATGTACTGATGCCAGTTGGCCTGCATCATCTTATGATGCAGATGCATGTAACCAGGATTAACATCCAGCACCTCGTTGATCCAGTTGAGCACTCAGAGTCAGTTGGTGAGCCTCCTTGCTTTCTAGAGGGCTCATTTTTATAATTTGCTTTCTAGTTTTCAATTGGTAGGATGATCGGGGGTCCTGTCCCGACATTCCTCTTTGTTTTAGAGGCTTCATAGACATTTAGTAGTTCAGTTGTCTTTATATTATCATTTCATATGTTAAGACTTGAGTTGCCATTTTGACCAAGTTGAATGTTTGACATTTTAAGCATTCTCAGTATTTTATTATTCAAGTGAGTACAGTGCTATTGATCATTATAAATAGGCGTAGAGTCTTCCACTGTGTAAGTAAGTCAGGCCAAGGGTTCTCTTGGGGCCAACAATGGTTCTCGAGTGCCAGCCACGTCTGGGGTGTAGGCTCAGGGCGTGAGAAACTTAGTATCAGAGCATAAAGTTCAAGAGTCCTAAGGAGTCTATGAAGTCGTGTTTGTAGAGTCCTAGTTATCGGTGTGAAGTGTGCCACATCTATAATTAGGAGGCTGCTACACTTAGGAAGTATTCTCACTTCTTTCATACTCATTTCATGCATTATAGTTTAATCTCTAAAAAGTTTCCTTCTAATTCGTGCTTGCACGTGTTTTTTCAGATAATCATGCCTCCACAAAAAGTTGCTAGAGGTCGTCCTGCTAAACGTAATGTTGAAGAGCAATAGTTACCAAATGCACCTGAAGTGCAACCTCAAGGGGAAGTCACTAATGTTGAATTCATGGAAGCAATCAGGATGCTAAGTCAAGCTGTGACTAATTAGGTTGGGCAACAAAGAGGAGCTAGACAAGAAGTGACTAATACTTCGAGGATCCGAGAGTTCTTGAGGATGAATCCTCCAAGTTTCACGGGTTCAAGCACTACTGAGGATCCAGAGAGTTTTGTTGAGGAACTGAAGAAGGTATTTGAGGTTATGCATGTTACCGATACTGAGAGAGTTAAACTAGTTGTATATCAACTGAAGAATGTTGCTAGGACTTGGTTTGACCAGTGGAAAGAGGGTAGAGCTGAGAATGCACCACCTGCGAGTTGGGCATGTTTTGAGGAGGCCTTCTTGGGGCGTTTCTTTCCCCGAGAACTGAAAGAGGCTAAGGTACGATACTTTCTCACACTTAAGCAGGATTCTTTGAGTGTTCATGAGTATGGGTTGAAGTTCACCCCCGTTATGCTCAGGAGATGGTTGCGGACATGAGGAGTAGAATGAGTCTGTTTGTTGCTGGGTTATCCTGTCTATCAAGAAAATAGGGCAGGGCAACTATGTTAATTGGGGACATGGACATATCAAGGTTGATGATCTATGTGCAGCAGGTTGAGAAAGAGAAGCTGAGGGATAGCGAGGAATTCAGAAACAAAAAGGCAAAGACATGGAATTAGTCCTGGCAGCAGAAAGGTAATATGAGCCGTTCGTCCTTTCAGCAGAAGAAAAAGGGACCTGCTACATCATCTGCTAGTGCACCTGCACCCAGAAACAAAGGTGAGTATAATGGTCAGAATTAGCAGAACTTTAGAGCTAGACCTACACAGTCTCAGGGTAGTGTGGCACAAGGGGACAACTGGGCTCCTGTATGTGCTAGGTGTGGTAGAACCCACCCAGGTAAATGTCGTGATGGCCAGACAGATTGCTTCAAGTGTGGACAAGAGGGTTACTTCATGAAAGAGTGCCCAAAGAACATGCAAGGTAGTGCCCAAAGAACATGGTACGTGTGTATACTTTACTAACCCTTACTTTTACCTCATATTAGACATCACATCAATGTATGACTTAGTTTTCACCATCACACCAATTGACATTAGACTATTAGATAGTATCACACTAAATCTATATTAATAATCCTTTTCTTATTAACTACCTTCTTGGTCCGGCAGGTAGTAACAAGGTGAGTTCTAACGTTGGCCACTGTTAAAAAGACTTCTAAATGAAAGAATTATCAATGCATGCAATAACACTATTTGAGAATTACGTAGTTACTATTTATACGTTGTTAATCGCTCATTGTTCCCACAATCCTAGTTGTGGATTTAGTTACTCATAGTAGCAAGAACACAATTCATATTTTTAGATGAAGAAATCATGAACTTACGTAATGAGAAGAAGAAGCCCAGAATCTCAACTTGAATTTCAAAGTTAAAATCTTCAAAACGAACTTAGGAAATCAAGAATTGCAAGTTAATCTCCAAAGCTAAAAACTAGAACAAATGTAATACGGTCTAACCCCAAAATAAGAAGAAGAAAAGAACCCTAAAAAGTATCCCCTTAAAATAATTATTCCTATGGACTATTTATAGATAAAGAAATAAAGTCTAAATAAAATAAATGAGTCCAAATAAAATTAGGAATCCAAAACCAAAAGGAATTGGATTTCTCTTTTTTTCTTCATTATTTGCTATTTCTGTTGCCAGCCGCCTTCATAATAATAAAAACCCTTCGACTGCTGACACGTGGCAGCTGCAGGCTGTTTGAATTGCACATTACAGTCGTCTATTTCTCTTGGCTGCCAAAAATTGCCACGTGGCAATAGTGGATTGACAGATTTTTAAATCTGCTCCAATTTTGCATCTACAACCTTTATATATAAATAAATTGTTATATTAAATTTAATTCATTAAGTTGTCTGATTGATTTCCATCTTCAAACTTTCATTTTTAATTCGTTTTAGCTCCAAACTTCTTCATTTTCGAACCAAATTAATTCTACAAATAAAAATATACTATTTAGCACAATCCATAAAATACACGCTCAAAAAGGACAAATATAAATAATAAATATGAGATAAATAATGATTAAAAATATGTACTTGGCCTCACATCAACACCCCACACTTAAACTTTTGTTCGTCCTCGAGCAAATATTAAAGCTCATCTCAAAAAATCAAAATAGGAATGTCACCACTTTGGTTAATACAAACAATTAGGCCATATATCAATTTCAAAACATCAAGTACACTTCTCAATTATTATGCAAAACATCCAAATAAACAGCAAACCTCTAATCTCCTAACCTCAAGGAAGGACTTTGAACTCATCAAATTTAAGCTTGCTCACCTACTCTCATCAAAGAAAGCTAATAAAATCACCTATCTATCATGAAACAAGTGCCCTCACAAAAATAAATAGTCCACACACTCAATTCAAAAGATTGAATATAAATTAAGGACTTCATATCAAGAACAACTCTGACACTCACAAATAAAATTCACATGTATGCACAAAGAACCATAGGCTTGCCCATTATGTACATCTCCACTAATTAAGCATGTTTGAATATAATCAAATATGACTTTAACAGGTTGTAATGTAGGATAGGGGATGGGTAGGAAAACTATATAATAGTGACTTACACTTTCTTAAGCACTTTGCACTTTAAAACTTTATCACCCATTATTTTCTTCTCTTTATTTTCAGTCCTCTCTTCAACACTTAGTTCACAAGTAATTCTCATCATCTCAAGAATGCTTCAATATTTTTTTTTATTTTAAAAGTTTTCCTTCATAATAGCCATCCTCAATTTACGTATTTTAACATGCGTTAAGGTGCACAATGTCCTTGAAAGGACCAGGGCCATCATCAAGGTAACTTTTTTTTTTCATGTCACATTCTTTCAAAGAGAGCTTTCAAGCATTTTGTAGCTATCATTAATTACCCTTTCACTCAACCATCCCTTTTTCTCAGAATTGATAATTAGAATAGGTCTATGCTATAATACTCAAAGAAGCAAGGTGCAAAAAACTAAGGATTTAACAAAATAGTCAAGGGCAAAATATGGCTACCAACAAAAGGTTACAGGTTCAAAAGGGCTAACTAGTGATAAAATATCTTAAAAGGCTAAAATTTACCAGACAAATCCAAGAAAGCCTATTATCATCTCCTAAACAAAGCATCACTTTTTATTTCACTTCAATAACATGCAAGGCAAGTTTTAGACTAAGATGCAAAACATGGAATAAACAAATTCTCACCACACATGGCACAAGTATCAATCTAGATGGGTCAATTCCACTTCTAAGAGAGACAATATCATAACAAACTACAAAATAAAATAAGCTATATATAAATTCACAACCATGAGCTTAGATGTCAAAGAGTCTACATTTTTTTTTATCAAACATTCACAAGAAAGTACTACTAAAAAATTAGGCCTAAATAGCAAGTATCACACCACTCAAAAGGGTCTTTTCTTTTCTCTCAAAAAAATATATAAAAAAACTTATTCCTAAAAAAAATAAAAAGACACTCGGTTCAAAAGGACTATCCTTAGGAAAAGAACTGAAAACAAAAGCCAAGGAACCCATCCTAAAAAAATAAAAGACTCAATAAAACAGTAAAAACTACGAATTCATTCCTTTACCCCACACTTAAAAATATGATATGTCCCCAAAGCATCAAATAAAATTTAAAACAAGGGTTAGGAAAACTCCCTGAGGCCTTATGGCCTAGCTAGTAGCATGTTCTCTTTATTTTCATCAAGGGTCGAACGCACCCCACACTTAAGCTCAAACATGCTCTTTTGTTTCAATTTTTTTACTTCAAGGATTTGTTGGGACTCCTTGGTTATTTATTCTTCGCAAAGTTCTGTTCAATTCTGGATCGTAAGGAGTCAGTGGTTCACCTTGACTCCGTGTACTTGGCATACACTAGAGTAGGAACCTGAGAGAAACAAAAACAAAAGAAAAAGTAAAATTAGGAAATATTTGACTAAAGTTCAACAATGTAGTTAAACTTAATTTAAAAGCCTTATTCCCCGGCAGCGGCGTCAAAACTTGATACGCTCAAATTATACATTCCTAAAGAAGTATAAGCGATCGTTATCAAGTAAAGAACCCAACTTGTAGGTTTGGGTCGATCCCACGAGGAATATGGTTTAGACTTAAACTTAACTTACGATTATATTCATTTAGTCAACATATTTTTGAGACAAAAAAGTAAAGGGGGAGGGGCTTGTGAAACAAATGTTTGATTGTAGTTAAGTAACAAGTGAGCAGGATTCAAACTTTGTTGTTATCAATGAGAGAAAATAAGTAGGGTGTACGATAAGCTCATAACGCGGTAATCCTAGTAATAGTAATCCTTTCCTAGTGTATTACATGCAAAATAATAAGTTAGGTATCTCTAATTCCTTGGTCCGGCAACTAGAGAATTTCACCCCGCACCTTGGTCCGGCTACGTGTGTATAATTTACTTACCCTTACCTTTACCTCATATTAGACATCACATCAATGTATGAATTAGTTTTCACCCTTGCACCAATTGAAATTAGACTATTAGATAGTATCACACTAAATCTATGTTGATAATCCTTTTTTTATTAACTACCTCCTTGGTCCGGCAAGTAGCAACAAGACGAGTTCTAACGTTGGCAACCATTAAAAGGACTTCTAAATGAAAGAATTATCAATGCATGCAATAACACTATTCGAGAATTACTTAGTTACTATTCATATGTTGTTAATCACTCATGGTTCCCACAACCCTAGTTGTGGATTTAGTTACTTATAGTAGCAAGAACACAATTCATATTTTTAGATGAAGAAATCATGAACTTACGTAATGAGAAGAAGAAACCCAGAATCTCAACTTGAATTTCAAAGTTAAAATCTTCAAAACGAACTTAGGAAATCAAGAATTGCAAGTTAATCTCCAAAGCCAAAAACTAGAACAAAAGTAATAAGGTCTAACCCCAAAATATGAAGAAGAAAAGAACCCTAAAAAGTATCCCCTTAAAATAATTATTCCTATGGACTATTCATAGATATAGAAAAAAAAATCCTAAATAAAATAAAAGAGTCCAAATAAAATCAGGAATCCAAAATCAAAAGGAATTGAATTCCTCTTCTTTTTTTTTCATTATTTGCTATTTCTGTTGCCGCCGCCTTCATAATAATAAGAACCCTCCGACTGCTGACACGTGGCAGCTGTAGGCTGTTTGAATTTCACATTACAGCCGTCTATTTTTCTTTGCTGCCAAAAATTGCCACGTGGCATTGGTTGATTGGCAGATTTTTAATTCTGCCGCAATTTTGCATCTAACAACCTTTATATATAAATAAATTATAATATTAAATTTAATTTATTAAGCTGTCTGCTTGATTTCCTTCTTCAATCTTCCATCTTTAATTCGTTTTAGCTCCAAACTTCTTTATTTTTCCACCAATTTAATCTTACAAATAAAAATATACTATTTAGCACAATCCATAAATTCGCGCTCAAAAAGAACAAATATAAATAATAAATGTGAGGCAAATAATGATTAAAAATTTGTATTTTGGCCTCACATCACGTTCCGGTCTTATTTGTGAAAAGAAAGATGGTTCCCTTAGAATGTGTATAGATTACCGCCAATTGAACAAGGTTACCATCAAGAATAAGTATCCTCTTCCAAGAATTGATGATCTTTTCAATCAGCTTCAGGGTGCTTCTTGTTTTTCGAAAATTGACCTCAAATCTGGCTATCATCAGTTGAAAGTAAGGGAATGTGATATTCCCAAGATAGCATTCAGGACCCATTATGGTCACTATGAGTTTCTGGTCATGTCATTCGGTTTAACTAATGCACTTGCAGCGTTCATGGACCTTATGAATAGAGTTTTTAAACCTTATTTAGATATGCTTGTTATCGTCTTTATTGATGACATACTAATCTATTCAAGGATTGAAAAAGATCATGCTAGCCATCTCAGAATAGTTCTTCAGACTTTGAAGGATAATGAGTTATATGCTAAGTTCTCTAAATGTGAGTTTCGGCTTGAGTTTGTGGCGTTCTTGGGCCACATAGTTTTCGGTGATGGAATTAGAGTTGATACCCGAAAGATAGAGGCAATGCAGAATTGGCTTAGACCCACATCTCCAACTTATATTAGGAGTTTCTTGGGTTTAGCTGGCTATTATAGAAGGTTTGTAGAGGGGTTCTCATCTATTTCATCCCCTTTGACCAAGTTGACTCAGAAAACAGTGAAGTTTCAATGGTCTGAAGCTTATGAGAAAAACTTTCAGGAATTGAAAAAGAGGTTGACTACTGCCCCAATGTTGACCTTACCAGAAGGTACGCAAGACTTTTTTGTGTATTGTGATGCGTCTAGAGTTGGTTTGGGTTGTGTGCTAATGCAGAATGACAAAGTTATAACTTATGCCTCCAGATAGTTGAAAGTTCATGAGAAGAATTACCCAACCCATGACTTAGAGTTGACTGCTGTAGTATTTGCTTTGAAGATATGACGTCATTATTTGTATGGTGTTCATGTTGATGTATTCACTGATCACTAGAGTCTTCAGTATGGGTTCACTCAGAAAGAGCTTAATCTCAGACAAAGGAGGTAGTTGGAATTACTCAAGGATTATGACATGAGTATTCTTTATCACCCAGGTAAGGCTAATGTTGTTGCTGATGCCTTAAGCAGGTTGTCTATGGGTAGTACCGCCCATGTTGAGGAAGAAAAGAGAGAGTTGGCGAAAGATGTGCATAGACTTACACGCTTAGGAGTCCGACTAAGAGATTCCACAGAAGGAGAAGTAGTGGTGATGAATGGGGTTGAATCATCATTAGTGTCAGAAGTGAATGAAAAGCAAGACCAAGATCCTATTTTTCTTGAATTGAAGGCAAATGTTCATAAGCAAAAAGTATTAGCTTTTGAACAAGGGTGAGATGGCGTATTGAGATATCAAGGTAGATTGTGTGTACCAATGGTGGATGGACTCCAAGAGAGGATCATGGAGGAAGCTTATAGCTCCAGATATTCCATTCATCCGGGTTCCACAAAGATGTATCGTGATTTGAGAGATGTTTATTGGTGGAGTAGCATGAAGAAAGGCATTGTAGAGTTTGTTGCTTAGTGTCTGAATTGGCAACAAGTTAAAGTAGAGCATCAAAGACCCAGTGGTTTGGCCCAGATTATAGAACTTACGGAGTGGAAGTGGGAGATGATTAATATGGATTTCATCTTAAGTTTACCAAGGTCTCGCATGCAACATGATTCCATTTGGGTGATTGTTGATAGAATGACAAAATCAGCCACTTTTTTGCCGGTGAAGACTACCCATTCAACAGAAGATTATGCTAAGATATATATTCAATAAGTGGTAAGACTTCATGGGGTTCCGGTATCCATTATTTCAGACAGAGGTGCACAATTTACTGCACAGTTTTGGAAGTCATTCCAGAAAGACTTGGGTTCAAAGGTGAACTTGAGTACTGCTTTTCATCCTCATACTGATAGGCAAGCGGAGCGCACTATTCAGAACTTAGAGGATATTTTGAGGGCTTGTGTGATTGATTTCAAAGGTAATTGGGATGATCACCTACTTCTTATTGAGTTTGCTTACAACAATAGTTATCACTCCAGCATCCTGATGGCTCCTTATGAGGCTCTTTATGGGAGAAGATGCAGATCTCATATTGGATGGTTTGAAGTTGGCGAACCTGGGTTGATAGGACCTGACTTGGTTCATCAAGCTATGGAGAAGGTGAAAGTGATTCAAGAGAGGTTGAAAGTGGCGCAGAGTCGTCAGAAATCCTACACTGATGTTATGAGAAGAGAGTTAGAGTTTGAAGTTGATGATTGAGTGTATTTAAAAGTTTCACCCATGAAGGGCGTTATGAGATTTGGTAAGAAGGGGAAGCTTAGTCCTCGGTATATTGGACCTTACAGAATATCCAAGAGGATTGACAAAGTAGCTTATGAGTTAGAGCTACCACAAGAGTTACCAGCGGTTCATCCAGTATTTCATGTTTCCATGTTGAAGAAATGCATGGGAGATCCTTCACTTATCATACCAACTGAAGATATTGGGATCAATGATAGCCTATCCTATGAGGAGATTCATGTTCAGACTTTAGATTGCCAAGTTTGCAAGTTGAGAACAAAAGAGATAGCATCAGTCAAAGTTCTTTGGAGGAACCAGTTTGTTGAGGAAGCTTCTTGGGAGGCTGAAGAAGTTATGAAGAAGAGATATCTACATCTCTTTGAAACCGGAGAAATTCCAAATCAAGGTACTAATCCTTTTCTTTGCCTTTTACTTATAAATTGGCATGTTGTGTTTGCTTTGCTTGTTGGGTGTTTGAAATGTATGACTGATATTACACCCTTATCCTAGTAAGAGTAATCTCATTCGAGGATGAATGTTCCCAAGGGGGAGATATTGTAATATCTCAGAAATTGAAATAACTAGGAAAGACTTAAAAGTTGGAGCAAGAATCATTTTTGGAAAGTATATGAAAGTCTGGAAAATTGTGAAGTATGTTAGTTGAGTTTTTGATCAACTTTAAATGGCCATAACTCCTAGCTTAGGATGATTTAGGTGTGTTTCCAGATATGGTTGGAAAGCTCTTGAAATAACCTTTCCAACACCGCTGAGTTTGTGCGATTCCGAGTTTGTATGAGTGAGTTATGCCATTTGGAAGTTGGACTGTTTGAATAAGGAAAGTCTAATCCGGATTTTGGAAGGGTAGTTTAGTCTTTTCCTTACCTAATTATTGTAATTCACTTTTAGGAGTTAATTGGGGTAAAATCATATTTTAGTCAGTTTAGAAAAGTTGAAGTTTCACGCTAGGGCTTGGAGAAAAGAGAAAAGAGGAGAAAGGAGAAGAGAAATCAAGATTCGTCAAGATCGTCGAGTTTAGCTTGTGGATTTCGTCAAGGGGTGATCCTTACGGGGTATGTGAGATCACATATCATTGGGTTAGTTCACCCATGTGCCAACCATGATTAAATTCAGCAAATTTAAGTCTTTGAAAGTTTAGAAATTGAGTTCTTGATGAACATTGTTGAAAGTTTCGTTTGAATTTCTTGTGGGTTGTGTTGTTGGAGTTTCTTGCAATTTGATTCATGTTTTCGAGTGTAATTTTGGTTTGAATCTATCATATATTGAGGTTATAAATGATTCTAAGTGATTGGGAAAGGAACCATTGAAGTTTAGAGGATTTAGAGTTGAATAATGAGCAAGAAAAGTCGTAGAACACCTAGGGAAAGGGGTGGGGCGTTGCGCCAGCCAGTGCACCCCAGATCTGGTTCTGAACTTCAAGGGCTGGCGCCCCACGCCTCTCAGAGTGTCAGGGAAGCCAGTTCTTTCCATTTCCTCTCCACCTTTTCGTACTTTTCCCCCAGCAATGTACCTATGTTTTCTAGTTGATTCCAACACTCTAAGATACATATAAATATCATGAAATCATCCTTAAACATGAGATCATGAACCTTGAATCCATAATACAATTCAATGAAAGTTAGGATCAAAGTCAAGAGAAGTTAAAAGTCAAGTTTAAAAGTTAAGAAGTAAGTCAAGAGAAGTTTATAAAGTTTTGCTAAAGTTTTTCACAAATGCTTTAACTTTGTTTTAAAACTTAAGTTTCAAGTTAAGCAAAGACTAAAAGGTTGAGTTCATTTATCAAAAACTTATAAGGGAACTAAGTATTTCCAAGAGTTTAAAAATATTTTCACATTTGAGCAAGAAAGAGAACATCGATTCCAAGAGAATTTTTAAGCTAAGTTTTAAGTAATTATCTCAAATCAAAGAAACAAGTTTGTTTTAAAAACATATAAGCTAAGTATATTTTGGGAGTAGTATTGAGCACCGATATGGGGATGCGAGTTCATATTAACTCAAGTTTCCATAAACCATGTAGCCATCATGGGTAGTAAAGGATCATACTTTTTAGATGACTCATTATGATGCTTTTAGCATAGACTAGTGGATCCACTTAGTTAAGCGTTCTATATGGCGGAAAAGTATATGGCAGTTCTGCCAGCGTGGGCAAGACGATGTATCACCACTTAGGCTCATAGTGGTGGTTGTCGGTTAGAGAATCTCCCACAAAAACTATATTACTTTATTATATGAGTAAAGTTGAGTTTGTTATTGCAGTTTCTTTAATGAACTAAGTTGTTTGCCACTGTTTTACAAGTTTTCTATATATTACAGATGTCTTTTGCTTTATATTGAGTTATGTTATTCATGAATTGAGTAAAGCCAAGGTAAGTGTTCCTTTCAGATCCTTTTCAAGCTTAAGTTGTGTTTAGCATTCCAACTAGCATACTCGTACATTCAATGTACTGATGCCAGTTGACCTGCATCGTCTTATGATGCAGAGGCAAGTAACCAAGATCAACATCCAGCGCCTCGTTGATCTAGTTGAGCACTCAGAGTCAGTTGGTGAGCCTCCTTGCTTTTCAGAAGGCTCTTTTTTATTATTTGTTTCCTAGTTTTCAGTTGTTAGGATGATCGGGGGTCCTGTCCCGACATCCCTCTTTGTTTTAGAGGTTTCATAGACACTTAGTAGTGGAGTTGTCTTTACATTATCATTTCATATGTTAAGACTTGAGTTACCATTTTGGCCAAGTTGTATGTTTGACTTTTTAAGCATTCTCAGTAATTTATTATTCAAGTGAGTACAGTGCTATTGATTATTATAAATATGCATAGAGTCTTCTGCTGAGTAAGTAAGTCAGCCCAAGGGTTCGCTTGGGGCCAACAATGGTTCTCGAGTGCCAGCCACATCTGGGGTGTAGGCTCAGGGCGTGACACTATTAGTACTTTTCAGAGCCCTGAACTTCCCAACGTAAGACATGATGAAATTTGAGTAATTTGGATTTGATTATGTCACCCCGATTGGTTCAGGTACATCTATCTTGTCCCTATTAGATGAAGTTGGTCTTTCACCCACATATTTAGAGGATGACACATCAAAACTAGAGACGGTATCCTCTGAACTAGTGGGTACATCTATAAATTGCCTTCTTGACCTTTGTAGAGACCCTCATCGAGTTGGTCTAATTTTTGAGGCAGTTTATAATGTGTAGGAAGAATATTAGTACAATACGACAACAAAAATACCTGGGAAAATTGAGAATTTAAAACACTAGGTGCTAGTGATGGGCCGTCACAGGTGTGATAAACCATTAGCTTGACTGTCACCGATAATCTGTCAGGTGGAAAACATATAATAGTAGACATGGTGGGCAGTTGCAACTCTGACGGGCCATCAGTCCCATCGTCACTATCCTTTAGTGACTATATTAATTTATCTTTTCTAACGGTTTTTCTTACAGTGCGTCACAACTGTGACAATCCATCAGACATGTCATCAGAGGCTTATCAGTAACCATGTTTTTCTTAACTATCTAGCGGTGCATCTGACGATCCATCACAGGTGTAATGGTCCGTCAGGGGGATCGTCATGAGTTATTTTCAGTTGTTTTCGTAAATTCGTGTTAACAGTTTGCAATATTATTAAGGTTACATACTCAAACAAGTCGTAAATCTCATAACATAGAGAAATGTCATTCAAGCACACTGAAGGTTACTAAGACTTCACACTCGTCATTCACTCAACGACCCTAACGGGTACTTAGACTTGCCCTGTGTATTATACAATTACAAAATCATGACTTTTCGTGGGAATGTTGTCACTCAATTTATCATTGGGAACGTCACTAACACTTACAATTTTAAAATATTTTTGGATTTTTAGTTTAGTATTTCTTTTATTACTTCATATATATATATATATATATATATATATATTAACCAACATTTTTTTAGGAAGCCATTTTCTCAAGTATGTCAAAGTGATATATATCTTTGTAACTTATAGTTTCCATCTTCTCTCATTTATTTTGCTCCCTATTGACTTAAAAAAAATAATCTAAAATCCTCTTCCCACCATAATCTCCTATAGCTAATTAACTAGAAAAACTTACTTCTTTTGGATAAAACTCAAGGTACGCCTTCCTTGATGGGAAGTCTCTGAATCTAATTTTTCAATTGTGTACCTGCTAGTAATTGTTTCATATATGATTGTGTAGAACTCCATTTTAGGTGATTAAATATGTTTTTGAAATCTAATAAATATATTTACAACTCTTATGTTTATGTTGAAAAGTATTTTGGATTTTATGAATTCAAAAATGGGATGCATTTTGGACAAGTTCTTCCTAGTTTTTTGATTTAGAATCTATGTATTATTGTTAGTATTTTGTGGATATCTTTTTGTAAGAAATTTATTTTGTGGTGATTGTGGACTCTTTGAAACCCCGAGACATATACCTAAAACTATTATGAAGACTATAAAGTCTAGTTTTTTCAGTTTATTTATTCAAAGCTAAATTACAATACAAGACAGTTGGGCTGTCTAAATATACTATTTTGATAGATTAGTATGATTTGCACAAACTAGGTTCACTTTTGATGCTAATGTTGTTTCATATCAACATTCTAAAACTATTAAATGTTAAGTAGGTACTTGATTGCATATCGAAGGTGTATGTACTCATGTGCAAGATAAAAGAAGTTGGTTGAGGAACTTGATGCATTTTCTTGGTCTATGATTTGAACTCTTCAAGTTGTAGTAAGACAGTTTATGTGCTAAAAAGCTAAACTTGAACTCTCTATATACGTCGTAGGAGTATTTCAACTGCTATCTTGAAACTTTTTGTTTACTTTATATCGTTGTACATAATATTGCTTGATCATTTTGCATTCGTGTTGGAACTTTGTCCTTTTTGTGGCTTCGACTTTAATTTGTCACCATATCTCATGCCTCTTGTTTAGAATTTTTTGTCATCTTGACTTTGAATTTGTGGTCCATCTTAGTTATGGAAATTGTCCATTTTAAGTACAAACTAGAAGCAATTTATAACATTGTTCTGGATTCTCTTGATTATTGGGTTTAAGCCCTACTTGATACAGGGCACAGTACCTTCTCAATATTTGATTATGCTTGGTATGAAGACATAACATATATGTTATGCCCCGAGACTACCCCCGAGACGCGGACACGGGACCTAGGACCACAAGTGATCCCAAGCTAACCCTGCTGGCATTATCATGAGCATACTAAAGATAAACTGAATAATAGAAACTGTGCGGAAGCTATAATCATAAATAAATCTAAAGTGATGGGGAATACCCATATACTAAATCTGAAATGAATGAAAACTGATGAGTCTAATACAAAGAAAATATTAACTCAATACTAAGCTGAATCTAACTACGTCTGAAATAGGCCTCTAAACTGACTAGAAATATTGGGATATGCCCCAACTAGATCTAGCAAAACTGAAACTAAAGACTAATATCGATAAAGATAAACATGTCACTAGTCCTCGAAGAATAAGGACTCACCACTGATGCTGCTGAACTGAAGATCAGGAATTGTTCTAAGTGTGATCTAGATTCTGAGAACCTGAACCTACATCATGAGAAGTTGTAGCGCAGAGTATGCGTCAGTACTTGAAAGGTACTGAGCATGCAGGATAGAATAACGCTGAAATAAACATATAACTAAACAAGCAATAAAGCAATGATATAATCTGAACATGATATAGATACTGAATGCTGAGATAACTGAATGCAATGGCCAATTTATAACATGCTGACTGAATACTGAATGAACTGTAAATGTGGTCAATGCAATAGAGCCTGACTGAACGGTGGGAGCTACTAATAACCGACAATAAAACCACATGAGCTAAATGTGGAGTCCGATGTATACGCCCCATCGAGAGGACCCAATATACCCTGCTAGAGGTATAGAGGCATACTGGCGTGATCACTAAACTGATGTTGCCCACAGAGGGGACTTACACCTACGTGGCTCGTAGTTCTGGGACTATATGGGCACGCTGAACCCTAGTCCAACTCGGTATTATGCTACTCCAAATAGATTTAAGTGATTAACACGTTATAACTGAATTTCTGTAATACTGGATAGATCAAAATTGAACATGCAAAACTGAGAATGCAACAATTAATCTGAAAATGATGCATTCATAAAATGAGGCATGTATAACTGAATAGATTATGACTGAAATACTGAATAGCTCAAAATACTGACATGTAGATACTCATACTTGAAAACTCATTCCTAGAAAACAATTCAAAATCATATTATACTATGATCATTGATGACTTGGGAAGTCATACTGCATAAACATTAATGGTATATCTAGATACCATACTATTCATACATTGATGACCTACTTGATTGTCATACTAATCATTTTTTATAAGCTCTTTCTCAAAAACTCAGTTTAAAACTCAAGTGTTGTCTTAAAAAAAGCTTCTCAAGATTTATAACTCAAAATAGGATTTATGCTGAAATATACTGATAATGTGGCGTTCAAAACTGGAGCACGTATATCTAAATAATTGAAATATCTGACCTAGCATGTGTAATTCAAGAACTAAAGAAATACATAGCTAGGGTTCTGAAATTCATGCAATAAACTGAGTACAAACATGATAATCTGATTTGGAATATTTAAATAACTAATTCATGATGATATGTTGAAATTCTAGAAACCCTA
>JAJOOO010010221.1:0-43897 GCA_029582685.1 Solanum piurae
ATCTCCCACTAAAGTTATATTACTTTTATATAAATAAAGTTGAGTTTGTTATTGTTTTATCATTAACGAACTAAGTTGTTTACACTGTTTTACAAGCTTTATATATTGCATGTGTCTTATTGCTTTATATATTTGAGTTCAGTTGTTCTTGAGTCGAGCAGAGCCAAGGTAAGTGTTCCTTTGTACTTCCTTCAAGCTTAAGTTGTTGTTTAACTATCCAGCTCGCATACTCGTACATTCAATGTACTGATGCCCGTTGGCCTGCATCTTATTACGATGCAGACACAGGTACCCAGGATCAGCAACCAGTACGCCGTTGATCCAGCTGAGCACTTCAGAGTCAGTGGTGAGCCTCCTTGCTTTCCGGAGGACTCAGTCATTTTTGTTGCCCTTAGCTTTATTTTATTAGGATGTTGCGGGGTCTGTCCCAACATCCATCTCAGTATTATAGAGGCTTCATAGACAGTCGGTCAGTTAGTTTGAGTCTCTCATCTATGTTTATATGTAAATATTCTATTTTGAGACTCGAGTTGCCTTTTTGGCCAGATTTTATCAGTTGGGTTGTTTTAAAACCTTTCATTGCATGGAGTTATTCTATTGAGTTAAGTTTCCGTTGAGTTAAGAAAGTCAGGCCAAGGGTTCGCTTGGGGCCAGCAATGGTCTTCGAGTGCCGGCCACGTCCAGGGTATAGGCTCGGGGCGTGACAAAATCTCTCGTCAATCCTCCTAGCATCATTTCTATCTCTTTTAACTTCATCAGACCAGCCAGGACACAATAATGACTATTAAGTCATGCAAGATGCAGGACATAGCTAAACACATGACTACATGAAAACGAAAGTATAAGTATGGCCATTTGTTTCCAACATAATTGCAAGATATAATAATCAATAATCGCAATGAATTCCTTTCATATAACTGAGATATTGATATAAAATGCAAAAGGACTACAATTTTAAGGAATCACAACGTAATTACAAAAGGGCGAGATAGTATTTTGAGAATATACGCTCAGCGACCACTTTGTAGCTCTCAAACAAGTTAGGCATGTGCTCGTATCCAAACAAAATCGTGTTAGCTTTTTGCGCAACCTCAATAGCTCATTTCTACATAAATTAGGACTTAATAGAGAATTCTTGTCAAATAATACATATAAAAAAATTAAGATAATGATATGACAATGTTTTTTTCTAAGCCAACTGAACACAATGTTGATTTTTGGGAAAAGGGTCAAAAATGCTCTTAAACTATGTGAAAGGAACAAAAATGCCCTTCGTTTATAGTTTGGTCCAAAAACGCCCTTTCCGTCAATACTTTGGTCCAAAAATGCCCTTATTGTTATTTTAGGCAAAAAATGCTCATTTTTTCAAATAAATATATTATTTATTTTCTTTTTAACACATTCTTTTTCTAATAATATTTTTTTAATTATCAAATGTTTATCTTACTTCAATTCATAAAAAAAATAAAAATGAAAATATTTCTTATTTTATTATAATTATTTTTTATCGTTTTATAAATATAAATTAATGATGGATATACTATGACATATGACATATATTATATGTCGAAAGGGTACATGAAGTTATTCTATTTTAATTGATAAGATGACATTAAGAAGAAAAAAAAATTCCTACATTTTTATTTGTTAAAGTGATTTTAAAAGAAAGAAAACAAGAACATGGTTCTTTAATGATATTTTAATTAAGAAGAAAATGTGTTTAAAAGAAAAAATAATATACTTATTTGGAAAAGGGCATTTTTGACCCATTTAGTAATTATAGGGGCATTTTTGGACCAAAATATTGACTCCAAGGATATTTTTGAACCAAAGTATTGACGGTAAGGGCATTTTTGAGCCAAACTATAAACGGAGGGCATTTTTGTTCCTTTCACATAGTTTAAGGGCATTTTTGACCCTTTTCCCTTAACTATAATACAACTTACAGTACCAAAACTACTTGCACAATGTTGATCTTTTGGCATGTGTTCTAAAACCTTTTTGGCGTATTAACAGAAGACATGTCAGTTATACTTGAGCTAATGCAGCAAACATACACCCTTAAATAACAATGATTTATCATAGGAAAAATGCAGACCGCAGCTCCAATCAACAATACCAATTATGCCTTAGTCCCAAACAAAAATTGTGTGTGGCTATATGAATCATCACTGGCCATGTTTCTCCATTTACATTTATGATAACTCTCTACGACAACTCCAACTTCTCCTCCATGTATGTTACGATAAAATTCTACAATAAAGAGTGGTCGCACCCTGGTAAGATGACAATTGAACACAACTGGTCACTGCTCCAACTTGGTTTAACTACTTACAATAGTAGATGGAAAATTTTAAAACTACATGAATCATCAGTGACCATGTTTCTCCGTTTTAATTATCAATACATCCTTGATTTCTCTTATTCTTTAGGTGAGATTTCTACATATCATAAACAAAGAAATGTGTCTACCTAATCGAGAGTTTCTATCATTTAACAACCTGAAAGAGATTCAACTAAGGGATTATGATCACTTGTCTTGCTAGTTCCAAGCGAGCATTTATCATACAAACATATATATGATTTTTTTAAGACTTAGCAAGTAATCAGATGATCCAAGCCATTTTACGTCATTACTTACAAGAAATAACTTCATGAGTAAGTCACAATGACTTTTTCACTCAAATCCTTGGTTGGAGGCAAGGTCTAACTATAAGCAAAAATGCAGAAGTAGTTCTCTCAAGAGTTATAAAAAGGGCATTTGATGCTACATACACTAAGGTACTGACTACTGACTGTCTGATGGCAACACTCATTCATAAGTTCATCATTTGACTCATCAACAGGCAAAGCAAGATCAATGTATTTTCAATTGAACTAGTCACTTAGACACTATATTTTTTCCATTTAATGACCAGTTGAGCTAAGGTAGCAAAAAATTTAAACTATCAGTTAAACTATTTT
Source organism: Solanum piurae (assembly GCA_029582685.1). Classification (NCBI taxonomy): domain Eukaryota; kingdom Viridiplantae; phylum Streptophyta; class Magnoliopsida; order Solanales; family Solanaceae; genus Solanum; species Solanum piurae. The sequence continues at coordinate 2,965 of JAJOOO010010221.1, forward strand.
CTCCATTTTCAATTGCAATCTCACGGAATAGTACTTAATACTTATTAGTCACTGAGTCAATAATAGGTTTCATTAAAATACCTTATTTTCCGCTATTACAAGACAATTGAAAGGCTAAGAACAGGAAGAACAGTAAGCTTACTTGTAAGTCTTCGCCTCGTGATTTATCCTTCTTTTTTTTTGTTATTACAGTGTCTTTGTTACCTTTTGTTTTTATCTTTATACCATGCTGGTTAAGATGGTGAGTCCCTAGCAAGTAAAAATAATTTTTCAATTATTCAAACAAAAAATGAGCAGTTTTGTTAAGAAAATGATGTAAAGATTTCAAAATATCAGTCCAACAAAGCTAGGAAATTTTTTACGCTTCTTCTTTACTGTCGGTTCCCCACCTCTACTTGCATTCTCGGAATAATTACTATCCACTTCATCATTGGCATCATCCAACTCATTACCTTCTATATCATTGTTGAAGTCCTCTAAATTATTCATGGCATCAGGGGTTTCCATGGACATTGGCACAGGCGATGAGGTAAAATTTGGGACATTCTCAAAATGTTGAGGTCGATAACTACCAAAGATATTCTCAAGCGACAAAAGACTTGGATCCCTTGATATTTGTGGCGTCATGTATGGGACAATCTATATTTATTGGTTGATGTCATACCAGATGCTACAGGACTGGATTCCTGAGTGTGGGCCCCTTGAAGTAGAACCAATATTCCAAGTTGCTTGATCAACTTCTAAGGCAACTTCGTCCATTTCAACATGAACTCGTCCTCTCTCAATAGCACGTGCCGTCATACCAGCAACACCACATTTTCCTCGCCTATGAACAGGAGGTGTAAATGGTCACCTTTTGATTCTGCGCCTTATGGTCAATTAAGGCATGAGGATGGTATAGACATTACCAAGTTTCTGAGAGGGAAAACATTACTCATTACTCGTGCAACTGATTTTCTAGAAAAGATTATTTTTCAATATTCACTTTACAACATACACGAATCTTCTAAATATAAACCCGACATACAAGAATCAAAGTTGTTTGATTGAATCTATTTAGAAGTATTCTACAAAAAAAATGATATAATTACGAGAAGATAGGAATTCTTAAATCAAAATATTTCTTCTACAATTTTATAAGAAAAAAACATACATCAAACAAATAAAAAATGCTCTATTCCAAGCTATATGATACTGCACGTCCTTTGAAAAATATAAAATCACAAGACAACTATAAAACCATTACATTACTGAGTACACAAAAGTCACCTGCAAACAAAAAAATGATTGATCCACCACTATACTAAGCCCTCTAGAAACCGCAAGAATTGAAAATGGAGTTGTAAGGGATGGACATTTCTTGAATCGCTGGTAGCATAAGGGTTTTAGGTAAATGAATTTGAAATTGGGGTGACAAATAATTGAGGTACTGAAAACGGCGTCGTTTATTTGAGTGGCTCGACAAATAATAGACTTGGGCCTAGGTTACATATTGGGATTAAAACGTTAACGTTTATTCATTTAACGTTGTCAACTCCGTCAATTTTTATTTCATTGAATTTTTAAAATAAAAATATCCTAAAATGTTACTGAGAAACATGCTTATACTAGTTTTGTAAAAAAAATTAAAAACGTATTATTTGGTGAATTGATTTAAATAATAGCTTAGTTTGGTCAAAAATTCTGAGCTCTTTTGTTTTGTCACAAAAAGAAGTACTAGAAAAAGGAAGAGTTGACCAAAATAATCTATTAGTTGAATCAATTCACCAAAATGATATAAAGCTTTGAAATTTTACCAAACTAGTATAAACGTTGTTGGTAGTAACGCATTATGTTATGTTTCATTTTAAAAAAAATAAACGGATCAAAATATATTGGGAAACGACGTTAAAGTAAAAATACGTTACTGATAGTAACGTTTTAGGCTTAAAACATTGTCGTCGGTAACGAGTCTCTGCAACTCTGCCACATGAGAATCTCTGTACCAAATACGTTATCAGGAAGCACGTTTTAAAGGTAAAACGTTACTTCAAGTAATGATTCTGTCGAATCAAATCACAGGTCTGTCTTTTAAGAATCTTTGTACGGAATGTGACGTTAAAGTCGTTACTATGTGTCACGTTTTAAAACTAAAATGTTACTCTGAGTAACGATTATATTGAATCATGTCTCCGGAAACGTAGTCTTGTTGATTTGATCTATCAATAAAATGTTACTATAAGTTACATTTGAACTTTAAAACGTGACTGACAGTAACAACAAATTGCTAAAGTGTTCCCTCTACAATTGACCACGGATTATTATAAGAATTGGTTTGTGTAAATGTTTAGCACATTCTAACAATTTTCTACAAAGCTTCTACTTATGTGCCCCATTGTTGATACAATATTCACAAAATTTTAATAGATATGACTTGTCAATATGTTGTAACGTATTTATAAAAATATTTTTAATAATTATAATGCATATTTTATTTTTGTGTGTAGATTTTTTGATGGCTAATTTTGAAGATAACGTGATGGTTGTGTTGTATTGGGGTGGTGAAATAATCACGGAAGTGATTGGATTCAGATATAGCGAATGTGACCAAATGATTGTTAGCATGTCTATGGAATACACATGAAAGTAAACTTAAATGTTAGCTCGAATTAATATGTAACTTTTTCTTGGCAGCACACTTCAAAAGTGACGGTAAAGTTAACAAAACACATTTAAAAGTTTTAAGGTCATCCTCTTTAATTAAAAGGGTACTAATATAAGACAAATCATCTTAGACTACACTAAGCAACAATAGAACTCGAGTTATGGAACGAGGGTAGACAGAAAGTTATATTACAACTTTAATTAACAATTTCGTTCACTGGCCATGAAAGGAGTCCTTAAATCAAATCAAACAATACAAATAACCAGATAAAATCTTATGTTGGAATCCAATTTCATGGGCTGGTTAGTGGGTTCTTCAATTTATACAAGATAGAATCCTACTAATTATTCAATTCAATTCCTTCGTAAAGAAAAATTAAATCTTGAACAAAGAAATTACCTCGAAACACTTATGGCACTGAAAGAATTGTGAATCTCTTTTTTCGGCAACACTAACGGGAGAATCGAAAACGACATCGTGCATATGTTCTCTTCTCGAGGGGATGAAATGTTGAATTGAAATTGAGTTTAGGGTCGGGTGAGGAAAGTACTGTTAAATTGAAATTGGGTAAAAGGGGTAAATTGGGTTTAAGATAGAAGGATTAAAATGACAATGTTTTAGTATAATAACTCTAAAATGTTACTAGTTGTAACGTATTCCCACTTAAATTCTAAAACGTTACTATTATTAACGTATCTCTACTTTAACGCTTCCCCTCGTTAGTTTTTTGTCCGTTGCTTAGTAGAAATAAAATATGGCCAAATACGTTACTGTCAACAACGTTTATACTACTTTTGTAAAGTTTTTTAAAAAAGTATTATTGTTGTAAATTGATTTAAATAATAGGTTATCTTGGTCAAAAATTCTGGAAAAAGAAAGAGATAAGACTCGATAGTTTTCTGATATGGTTGATTTAACAACCAATTCATCAATCACTCTATTTTTTTTCATTTCTATTATTGAAATAGAAGAACATTCAGAGCGAGGGTTAAAAAATCAGTGACTCTGATACCATGAGAAATTGTAAGGAGAAGAAGAAGAATAGATACTATGAATTAAATTGATTGATCATTCTCTCAAGTTTATGGGATTAAATAGCTGTAAAAGATAATGTAAATAAGGAAAGAGATAATAAAATATACACAATCTCCTAACTGCCTAATTAAAGAGATTAGAGAATATTCTCAAATCTAGCTATTTAATCATACTTAGGGGTGTTCATGATTCAGTTTGGATTGGTTATTAGTTAAAAGCAAAACCAAACCAACTTAAATTGGTTTTTAAATTTCTAAAACCAAACCAAATCAAATAAAAAAAATAACCATCTGTTTGGTTCGGTTTGGTTAGATTTTTGATTTTTTTCGGTTCAAAAGTAATAACTTTGTTGAGGACATACACATCTCGATAGAGAAAAATACTTAGTACATGAAAAATTCACAAATAAGCTATTACACAAACAAAGTGATTCATCCAATGTACCAAGTTTTAGAAACTAAAAAAACTCATTGTCAATAGCATAAAGTTGGTTGTAACACCCAAAAAATTAATACGTGAAATTAGAGCCTTACGTAAGAGTTTTAGAATTTTATGTGTGGTTTAGAGTTGTAAAATAACTCCCCATACTTAGAATAAATGTTTTTAGGGGCTAAGCGTCAAGGTACGACCCCCCAATGACCAACCAAGGGTCCTTGAGGAAGACCCTAAATTTGCGCCCAAAATTTGAGTAAGTATAAGTTCAAGTGATGGTTCAAGGAAGGTAAAAGGCATCACTGCCCGTACAAGCACTCTTGAACTTTGCCTTAGCCGTGTGGGAAAAAGGCATTGTTCACGTGAGGCTTCACGGAGCGTGATTGCCCTTAGAAACCCTTGTGAACACTGCCTTAGCCATTTTTGGGCAATGAGGCAATTCACTTGAGGGTTCACGGAAGGTGGAAAACTCCACTGCATGTGATGCCCCTCCCGTCAACACTGTCTTAGCCATTTTGGGCAAGAGCCAGTCCACGCTAGGGTCCACATCACGTGGAAGCTTCCACGACTCGTGAAGCCTTCATGGACAAATTCTTTAGCTTCAAAAGTCAAAGGCACAAGTCCACGTGAGGGACCACGGCACATGGAGCAGTCCACTGCCCGTGAAGCCCCTCGTGGACTTTATCTTAGGCGTGGGGCAGTCCACTTGGGTGAGGGGCGATTTTGTAATTTTATTTTTTTAGTCCAATTAAAATGGGTATATGTTATATTATTTTTAAATAAGTATATAAGATATTTTAAGTCATTAAACACCCAAAACTAAATCAATCTCTCAAAGACCTAAATCAAAATCAAAAGTTCATCCTCCTTACAATATTTCTCTCTCAAAAAACCCAAGAAGAAGAAGAGTAAAATTGAAGCTTGGGCCGGAAGAAATCAAGGATTTTTCATCAAAATCCATGAAGATTCATCATCAAGTTATGATAGTTTTCATCCATGGGTAGATTCCACCCATGGAGCCCCTTCAAAACTTGATTTCAAATCTTACAATTTCCCCAAAAGTAGGGTTTTAATTCTAGTAGCATGGGTTTCCTTTAAAAGTGTTTTTAATGGTTTAATTATGTTGGGTTATGATTGAATTGATGTTTTATGGTTGAATATGGTGAAATTCCCCCAAGAACCCATGGATTCCCTATATTGCAAAAATGTGATCTTAATGTGGGTGATTGATTTTAGAAGCATGTAAATGGGTCTTGTTTCGATTAATTTAATTGATTGAATTATATTATTACCCATATCTAACATAGAAATTCTATATGTTGGGTTGAATGTGATTTATGATCCTTGAAGGGTGAATTATGAGAATTGTACATGAATGTGAGAACTATGCATGTGCTTCAAGGTTTAATTTGAGAATGAAGATTATATGATTATGGTGTAATTGTGGTAATGATTTAAAGGTCATTCTCCCCTATACCCTTACACATGATTATGCATGAATTATTATGATTATGATAATATTGTTGTATTGATTGAAAGGTCATTCTCATGAAAACAATATGAATATAATGTGAAAGTTCTCCTTACACATTAATGATGGTTCTAAGGTTGAAAGTCCATTCTCACCTATTGAATATATGAGCTAGTTTACGGATTGTGTTGGATGGAGGGTAAGATACTTCTTCATGCATGTAAATTCAATTCAAAGATTAAACATATAATTTTGGGAAATAATGCTTAGCACCAAGTGGATATGGAATATGAGGTAGAGGCCCTCCCATCAATTCAAAAGGTTAGTTTCTCTAAAGATAATCTCATGAGATGGAAGCTCCCCCGTCAATACAATAGGTTTGGGGTTTCTAGAAGCAATCTCCCTATCCCATAATTATGTGCCCACATAGGTCTTTAGCTAGTGGATCCACCTAAAAGTTAATACATTTAGTTCTACCTTAGGCAAGTAGAACATCTCTTTTCGATGTGGGACATGACACTGGATTCCATGTAGCTCACATGGTCTATGTCGGTTAAGGCTATTTTCCCTACATAACAAGAATATGGATATGACAAGAATATGAACATGAACTATACTTATGACTTCTCAAGGAGTTCTACTTAGTGTGAGTAGGGTTATGGGACTTCACTTATGCATTGCACAAGTAGGCTTTGGAAAGTGGTTATAGTGTGGTTTTCTTATGCTATGAAGGTATATGAATTTATGCATGTATGATATGGATTGTTGCTATGAGTGACTTTCCTTGTTATAAGTTAATGAACATGAATGTTTCCTTGTTTATGAGCATTGGCTATGAATGAGGACAAGGTATGATATGTATGATTATAGTGGCCTAAAAGTGATACTTAGTATTAGATAGGATTATGGGATCTTGTATATGCATTGCACAAGTAAAGCTTAGGGTTGCTTATGAATTGGTTTGACTTGTGTATTTACACTATTGTGCATAATGACTCTTAAACTTGATAAAATGCATAGTTTTAACTAAATGTCCCTTTTTGGCATGTTTTCAAGGATTTTATGCATGGCTATCATACTTAGTGCAATTTTATACTAACCCATATTTTCTACATTTTTCTATAAGTGTATGTCCCAGTTGTTGAGGTGTGCTTTCTTCTTGATCAAAGCTTGGATTGACTATTCTCCAGGATTTTGGTGAGTCCTCATGCTTCGAGGATGAAAGTTGTTCATTTCTAGTTTCTTCTACTTTTCCTTTAAAACTATGTTGTAAAGGGCTTAGACTCTTATTGATATTCGATTGTAATAGATAGCTTTTTGAGATAATGTCTAGAATTCCATATGGTTTTATGAAAAGACTTCGATTGTAAAAAGTTTTAATTCTGCATCATTTCTATGACTTTATGTTTATGATATGCTAACGGCTTGTATGAAATCCCTTCGAGGTTGAGTACACCGTGTTACATCTAGGGGGTACCCCTGAGTCGTGACAAACTTAGTAATCAGAGCGCAAGGTTTAGAATGATTCTAGGATGATGTCTCATAAGCCATGTCTAGTAGAGTCTTGTTTATGAGTGTGAAGCACGCCACATTTATAAATGAGAGGCTATAAGATGTTTAGGAAATCTCACTTCTTTCATTACTCTTTAGTTGTGCCTTAGAGTTTTAACTCTATGAAGTCCTTTTCCTAACCCATCTCTTGTGTCTTTAGGATATGAATACAAGAAGGGCGAACGCAAGAAGGATGGAAGAGGGGAATGTGAATGAGAGAGTTCCTCCCCAAGATCCTCAAGATCCTATTGATGCGGGGGCTATGACAAATGTGAAAATAAGGTCGGCTCTCCAAATATTGACTCAAGTCGTGACAACTCAAGCCCAAGCCATGAAGGCCCAAGCTAATAGGGAAGTGGTTGCTCCGTCTAATCCAAATGTGAATACGGTCGCTTCAAGGATTAGGGACTTTTCTAGGATGAATCGCACTGAGTTTCATGGTTCCAAAAGGGGAGAGGATCCTCATGAGTTTGTGGAAGAAGTTTTCAAGATACTTGACTTCATGGGAGTGACTTCGGTAGAAAAAATGGAATTGGCCGCTTATCAATTGAAGGGGATTGCTCAAACATGGTATAAGCAATGGAAAGACAATAGGCTGGTAGGAACGGGTCCTATAGAATGGTAAGTGTTCAAATCCGCATTTCTTGCTAGATACTTTCCTCGAGAGTTGAGGGAAACTAAGGTTGAAGAGTTCATCAACCTCCGTCAAGGGAACATGAGTGTGAAAGACTACTCCTTAAAATTCACTCAATTGTCCAAGTATTCTCCATCTTTGGTGTCAAATCTGAGGGATGAGATGAGTAGGTTTTTGACGAATGTGTCTGACTTGATTGAAGAAGAATGTCGTGCGGCAATGCTCTATGATAATATGGATATCTCACGTCCAATGGTGTATGCTCAACAAGTTGAGGAGTCAAGGCTTAGGAAGAAGAATAGAGAGGTGAAGAGAGCAAGGTCCGATGATGAAAATTCTTCCAAGGGTAAATTCGAGGGTCAAGGTAGACCAAGGTTCAAGAGAAGGTTCTCCAACCAAGGCTCCTCTAGTTCTCCAAGGTTCAACAAAGATAGGATGCCTAACCCTAAGCCTCAAAGAGGCAATAGTGGTGGATCTTTCATGGTGAGACCTACTTGTGCTAAATGTGGTAAGAAACATGATGGTAAATGTCTTGTCGGCATGGGTGTTTGATATGCTTGTGGTAAGAGTGGTCATCAATTGAAGAATTACCCAACACTTGCAGCCAAGGGGAGAAAAGATAAGCAAACTCCTCATAGAGGTTCAAATTCCGATGCTCCTAAGAAAAACCGCTTTTATGCTCTTCAATCCCGAGGTGACTAAGAGATCTCCCCAAATATGGTGACCGGTATGTACAAGTCTTTTTCTATTTATGTGTATGCATTGTTAGATCCCGGTGCTACTTTGTCCTTTGTGACACCTTTTGTGGCCATGAAATTTGAAATACTTCCCGAAGTGTTAGTAGAGCCTTTTTCAGTTTCTACCCCGGTTGGTGACTCGGTTGTAGCAAAAAAAGCCTATAGGAGTTGTCCTATTTCCTTGTCCCATAAAGTTACCTTGGTAGATTTGGTGGAGTTACACATGTTAGATTTTGATGTGATTTTGGGTATGGATTTGTTGCATGCATGTTATGCCTCTATTGATTGTAGGACTCGGGTAGTAAAGTTTCAATTTCCAAATTAGACTATTTTAGAATGGAAGGGGGGAAATTCTATCCCTAGAGGTCAATTTGTCTCATGCCTAAAAGCTAGGAAAATGATCTCCAAAGGGTGTATTTACCATCTTGTTAGGGTTATGGATGTTGAGTCTGAAACCCCTTCTCTAGAGTCGATTCCGGTAGTGAATGAGTTTCTGGAAGTTTTTCTCGATGATTTTCTCGGTATTCCTCCTGAGCAGGAAATAGACTTTGGCATTGATCTTTTACCGGATACGCAACATATCTCTATTCCTCCTTATAGAATGGCTCCGGCTGGGTTGAAAGAGCAACTAAAGGATTTGCTAGACAAGGGTTTTATTCAACCGAGTATCTCTCCATAGGGTGCTCCGGTGTTGTTTGTTACAAAGAATGATAGGTCTCTTAGAATGTGTATCAACTATCGTCAATTGAACAAAGTGACCATAAAGAATAAATATCCCCTTCCGAGAATAGATGACTTGTTTGATCAACTCCAATGGGCTAGTTACTTCTAAAAAATTGACCTTCATTCGGGATATCACCAACTAAGGGTGAGAGGGGTTGACATACCCAAGACGACTTTCCAAACTAGGTATGGGCACTATGAATTCCTTGTGATGTCATTTGGCCTAACTAATACCCCGACGGCATTCACGGATCTAATGAATAGAGTGTTTAGACACTACCTTGATATGTTTGTGATCGTGTTTATTGATGATATTTTGATCTATTCAAGGAGTGAAAATGAACATATGGACCATTTGAGGATTGTATTGCAAGTCTTAAAAGACCACCAATTATATGCAAAGTTTAGTAAATGTGAGTTTTGGCTAAAGTCGATAGCCTTCCCTGGTCATATTGTGTCGAGTAAGGGTATTGAGGTAGATCCTAAGAATACGGATGCGGTCAAGAGTTTGCCTAGACCTCTAACTCCTTTCGATACTAGAAGCTTTTTGGGTTTGGCCGATTACTATAGGAGGTTTGTTGAGGGTTTTTCCTCCATTGCTTCTCCGTTGACGGCTTTGACTCAAAAGAAAGCTAAGTTTGTGTGGTCGGAGGCTTGTGATAAAAGCTTCCAAAAGTTGAAAGATAGGCTTACTTTTGCTCCGGTGTTGACCTTACCGAAGGGTACCAATGGCTTTGTTGTACATTATGACGCCTCTAGAGTGGGGTTGGGATGTGTGCTTATGCAACATGGTAAGGTGATTGCCTATGCTTCAAGGCAACTCAAGGTCCATGAAAAGAAATATCCAACCCATGATCTCGAATTAGCGGCGGTAGTATTTTCTTTGAAAATATGAAGGCATTATCTATATGAGGTGTATGTTGATGTGTTCACCGATTACAAGAGTCTTCAATACGTATTTACTCAAAAATACTTGAATCTCCGACAAAGAAGTTGGTTAGAACTTTTAAAGGACTATGACATGAGCATCCTCTATCACCCAAAAAAAACTAATGTGGTAGCATATGCCCTTAGTCGATTATCCATGAAGAGTGTGACTCACATTGAAGATGGGAAGAAAGATTTAGTTCGTGATGTACATAGGTTGGACCAGTTAGGTGTCCAACTAGTGGATTCCCCTAAGGGTGGTGTCACGATCCACAATGGTTTTGAATCATCCTTTGTGATGGATGTTAAGGCAAAGCAAGACCTTGATCCCATAATTGTTGAATTGAAAGAATCGATGCTCAAAAAGTCCGTTGAGGCTTTCTCCCAAGGGGGAGATGGGATGCTTAGGTACCAAGATCGGTAATGTGTTTCGGATGTTAATGGTTAGAAAGAGAAAACTCTAGAAGAGGCTCGTGGTTCTAGGTATTCTATTCATTCGGGAGCCACCAAGACGTATCGTGATCTCCGGGAAGTTTATTGGTGGAATGGTATGAAACATATAGCGGGTTTTGTGGCCAAGTGTCTGAATTGTCAACAAGTTAAAGTCGAGCACCAAAGACTCGGAGGCTTATCACAAGATATATATATCCCCACTTGGAAGTGGGAGGATGTGAATATGGATTTTGTTGTGGGTTTGCCTCATACTCGAAGGCAACATGATTCTATTTGGGTCATTGTGGATAGAATGACAAAATCATCCCACTTTATTCCCGTCAAGGTTTCCTTTTCGGCGGAAGACTATGCCAAATTGTACATTAAGGAGATAGTGAAGTTGCATGGGGTTCCTTTGTCTATTATTTTAGATCGGGGTACCCATTTTACTTCACACTTTTGGAAGTCATTCCAAAATGGGCTTGGTACTAAGGTTAAGCTTAGCACAACTTTTAATCTCCAAATCGATGGTCAAGAGGAACGTACCATACAAACCTTAGAGGATATGTTGAGAGCATGTGTTATTGATTTCAAGGGTAATTGGGATGACCATTTACCATTATTAGAGTTTGCCTACAATAATAATTACCACTCAAGCATTGCTATGGCTCCCTTTGAAGCTTTGTATGGTAGGAGATGTAGATCTCTGATTGGTTGGTTTGAAGTAGGTGAATTGCTCTAATTGGTCCCTAGCTAGTTTATAAGGCCATTGAAAAAATTTGACCCATTAAAGAGAGGTTAAAGACGGCCCAAAGTCGGCAAAAGTCTTATGCCGATGTTAGAAAAAGGGATCTAGAATTTGAAGTTAATGATTGGGTCTACTTGAAAATCTCACCTATGAAATGTGTGATGAGGTTTGGCAAAAAGGGGAAGCTTAGTCCCCGATATGTGGGACCATATCAAATCTTGAAACGTGTTGGGAAAGTTTCCTATGAGTTAGACTTGCCAAATGAATTGGCTCCGATTCACCTAGTACTTCATGTTTCTATGCTTAAGAAGTGCATTGGTTATCCGACATCCATCATTCCTTTAGAGGGTTTGGGAGTTGATGAGAGTCTTTCTTATGAAGAGATTCTGGTAGAGATCTTAGACCGACAAGTAAAAAGGTTGAGAAATAAGGAAATAGCTTCCATAAAAGTTTTATGGAGGAATCATCTAGTTGAGAGTGCTACATGGGAGGCCGATGCTGATATGAAGTCCCATTATCCTCACATTTTTCCTTCTACTCCTATTCAAGCTTGACGTAAGTAATTCCTCTTGAGTTCCTAGTGTTGGGAGTCATGTGTGATGTATGTGTTTTCCATGATTTTCTTATGATTATGCATGTTCTTGAGAAAATTCATGTTTAGTAATAAAATGAGTTTTCATGAATTGTGTTCTTCATGTTGTTGTGCATTTAAGTATAATGTTGCATATTTGACTTCATGAGGTGAATTGATGAGCATGCTTTATATGTTTTATGATATGACATATAGGCTTCATATTGTTGTGTTGAGCGTGCTTTTGTTGGAGAAGGTAGTTCCTCCTATGAACATGAAGAAATTTTGAATTTCATGCATATTGGGTTGATAGATGTAGTTCCTACTTCCTTTTGTTGCATTGATCATGTTAAAATGGAATTGAAGTTTCCTCCTTTAAATGATGCATTATTTTGATATTTCATGCATGATGGGCTGCTAGTCTTGAGTTTTTAAATTATGTAACGTGTCTAGATCGTCATTCGAGGACGAATGTTCCCAAGGGAGAGATTATGTAACACCTGGAAAATTAATAGGTGAAACTAGAGCCTTACGTAAGAGTTTTAGAATTTTTTGTGTGGTTTAGAGTTGTAAAATAACTCCCCGTACTTAGAATAAATGTTTTTAAGGGTTAAACGTCAAGGTACGACCCTCCAAGGACCAACCAAGGGTCCTTGAGGAGGACCCTAAATTAGCCCCCAGAATTTGACTAAGTATAAGTTCAAGTGAGGGTTCAAGGAAGGTGAAAGGCATCACTACCCGTACAAGCACTCTTGAATTTTGCCTTAGTCGTGTGGGCAAAAGGCATTGTTCACGTAAGGCTTCACGGAGCGTGAATCTTTCATTGCCCTTAGAAGCCCTCGTGAACACTGCCTTAGCCATTTTTGGGCAACGAGGCAGTTCACTTAAGGGTTCACGGAAGGTGGAAAACTCCACTGCATGTGATGCCCCTCTCGTCAACACTGTCTTAGCCATTTTGGGCAAGAGGCAGTCCACACTAGGGTCCACATCACGTGGAAGCTTCCACGACTCGTGAAGCCTTCATGGACAAATTCTTTAGCTTCAAAAGTCAAAGGCACAAGTCCACGTGAGGGACCACGGCACGTGGAGCAGTCCACTGCCCGTGAAGCCCCTCGTGGACTTTATCTTAGGCGTGGGGCAATCCACTTGGGTGAGGGGCGATTTTGTAATTTTATTTTTTTAGTCCAATTAAAATGGGTATATGTTATATTATTTTTAAATAAGTATATAAGATATTTTAAGTCATTAAACACCCAAAACTAAATCATTCTCTCAAAGACCTAAATCTAAATCAAAAGTTCATCCTCCTTACAATATTTCTCTCTAAAAAAAACCAAGAAGAAGAAGAGTACAATTGAAGCTTGGGCCGGAAGAAATCAAGGGTTTTTCATCAAAGTCCATGAAGATTCATCATCAAAGTATGATAGTTTTCATCCATGGGTAGATTCCACCCATGGAGCCCCTATCAAAACTTGATTTCAAATCTTAAAATTTCCCCAAAAGTAGGGTTTTAATTCTAGTAGCATGGGTTTCCTTTAAAAGTGTTTTTAATGGTTTAATTATGTTGGGTTATGATTGAAATGATGTTTTATGGTTGAATATGGTGAAATTCCCCCAAGAACTCATGGATTCCCTATATTGCAAAAATGTGATCTTAATGTGGGTGATTGATTTTAGAAGCATGTAAATGGGTCTTATTTAGATTAATTGAATTGATTGAATTATATTATTACCCATATCTAACGTAGAAATTCTAGATGTTGGGTTGAATGTGATTTATGATCCTTGAAGGGTGAATTATGAGAATTGTACATGAATGTGAGAACTATGCATGTGCTTCAATGTTTAATTTGAGAATGAAGATTCTATGATTATGGTGTAATTGTGGTATTGATTGAAAGGTCACTCTCCCTTATACCCTTACACACTGTTATTCATAAATTATTATGACTATGATAATATTGTTGTGTTGATTGAAAGGCTATTCTCATGAACACAATATGAATATAATGTGAAAGTTCTCCTCACACATTAATGATGGTTCTAAGGTTGAAAGTCCATTCTTACCTATTGAATCTATGAGCTAGTTTATGGGTTGTGTTGGATGGAGGTTAAGATACTCATTCATGCATGCAAAGTCAATTCAAAGATTAAACATATACTTTTGGGAAATAATGCTTAGCACCGAGTGGATATGGAATATGAGGTAGAGACCCTCTCGTCAATTCAAAAGGCTGGGTTCTCTAAAGATAATCTCATGAGATGGAAGTTCCCCCGTCAATACAATAAGTTTGGGGTTTCTAGATGCAATCTCTCTATCCCATAACTATGTGCCCACATAGGTCTTTAACTAGTGGATCCACCTAAAAGCTAATACATTTAGTTCTACCTTTGGCAAGTAGGACATCTCTTTTCGGTGTAGGACATAACACTGGATTCCATGTAGCTCACATGGTCTATGTCGGTTAAGGCTATTTTCCCTACATAACAAGAATATGGATATGACAAGAACATGAACTATACTTATGACTTCTCAAGGAGTTCTACTTAATGTGAGTAGGGTTATGGGACTTCACTTATGCATTGCACAAGTAGGCTTTGGAAAGTGTTTATGGTGTGGTTTTCTTATGCTATGAAGGTATATGAATTTATGCATGTATGATATGGATTGTTGCTATGAGTGGCTTTCCATGTTATAAGTTAATAAACATGAATGTTTTCTTGTTTATGAACATTGGCTATGAATGAGGACAAGGTATGATACGTATAATTATGGTGGCCTAAAAGTGATACTTAGTATTAGATAGAATTATGGGATCTTGTCTATTGATGCTTATCGTTACCAATGACACTAACCTACGGTACGAGTGTCTACGATCATCGATAATATAGTAACCCAACCAAGGGTTGGGGTCATGTCCCAAAGGAGTGGTAGTGAAAATAGTAGTTAATTAGAATTTCATTCTAATTAGTCGTAGCTAAAGAGATTTGCGAATAAAAACATTGTAAATTTGGGGGGTGACACGAAAGTGTCAAATATCAAAAGGGAGGTTTTGTCACAAGTAGTAAAAACAACAAAAATAATAAGAAAATCAAGTATGGGGAAAAGTTCTTGGGGTGTGACCGCAATACAAGTTGAGATAAATAGTTGGGTACATGCTTTCGATAGAAAATTTGCAAGATAATAGTGACTAGGCTAAGCTTTAGATGGAAATTAGTTCCCTCTCAAGCAACTCACCTCATTTCAAATGCGTTTCTCTCGGACACCCATTTGCCGTATGAAGGCCAGCCTACGCTTTACCCCACTCACTCTCTCGAGCTGAGTGTTAGGATATGGGACTAGGGTTCACCCTCTCGGGCTGAACCTCATGTTGACCCACTCCTTAGGCCATCAGTCTAGCGGTCTTGGTTTCACGACCTCCCTCTCGGGCAAGCCGAAAACACATGGGTAGCTTTGTATTTGCAACTACAAACCCATTAAATTAAACCACAATCACTAGGTGAAATCACCATTAAAATACATCTAACCTATCTGTTGACACCCAATTTTGGACCTCCACAATATGAAGTAATCATTTTGAGATTCTTCAATTTAAATGATTTAAAATAATTAGTTTTTTTAAATAGTTTGTCACTTTTTATAATTTTTAAATAATAATATGTCTTTTATATAGTTTTGTATATAATTAGTATTTTTATGAATATTCAAAAATCGTCTCAAAAAGATTTTAGTTTTACTTAAATAGTTGGTTAATTGGTTTAGTTAATTAATACTTATATTTTTGAGTTAATTAGTTTATACTTAGTTAATTATTTTATTTTGTTTAAAAAATAAGAAGCTCATAATTAATTTATATTAATTCATCCTATTTAGATTTTAGCCGAATTCACCAATATTCATCCAATTTTGGCTAAATTCTTAATTAGCTTAGCCGAATTTGCAATCCGTGAAGCCATTTCCTAATTCCAATCTAACTTACCTTCTTGGACTCTTTTTTGGACCAATTTTGGGCCTTTTCTCTAACTCTTCCAGCAGACCCACTCTTAATTCCCAGCCCTAACCCAATTCTTCTAACAAGACCAATAATACTATACTAAAAAAAAAAGCAAAACAATACCCGACCCACTCCCATACGCGTGCTCTTCTTCCTCAGCGAGTGTAATTGCAAACAAACCCAAAAAATCAAACCCAAACCAGTACGCTGCAAATCCAGTAGCGATTCCAGTCCAATCGCGCGCACCAGTGACTCCAATCCAATTGATGTGTCGTCTTCCTCCCATCCCTCTCACACCAGTACAAGCACATCAGCAAAAGCATCTGCCAGCAGTTGTGAGTCCGTCCTTGTGGCTTTGAGATGGAGCCACGTCGATGCCTAAGGACAATTCTTTGATCCGGAGCGTCAATTCGTCCTTTCCTCTTCCGGAAAGGGTTGAAACTTCAGAAAAAAGGTGTTTCCCCGAAAGGGTGAAAGATTTTTTATTTTGAATTTTGAATTTGGGCCCTTGTTTCTGTCCATTTTGGATCCCTTTCCCCTCATTTTTCCAACCTAATTTCCCTTCTATATAATTGCATCTATTAACTGTTGAGAGAGGAGGAGAGAAAAATATCGGGAAAGGGTATAAGAAGTTGATCATAGTTCACTTATAAAATAGCTTACCAAAGGTTTTAGGAATTGACTCTTACAGTTGAGGAATCCCTAGAGAGATTCTCTAGTTCTATATTTCTGGAGGTTTCTTCATTCAGTTTTTATTTGGATTTATTAGTCCGTTACTCGAATCGGAATCCGTGTGGAAGAGGTCACTGCCCCCCTACTCGTCTAGCCTCTATTCGCTGCTCCAAAAGAGGTGTAGTTTCTATACTCTTAGCTTTTCTCTATTTGTTTTGGAATTAAAGAACGTTATGAGCGGTGGTATGTGAAATGACGAATTGCTTCTGATTTAGTTTTTTTTTCTTGGTCTTGATATAACATACTTTGGTTCTGAAAGTTGACTGGATCCCTATCTTGTTTTGCTCGAGTAATATCCTCCGCCCCTTTAGTTGTATTGTGATCCTGTCGTCGAGTTGATGCCTTTGAAAGATGCTAAAACATGCCTTTTCCATTTACCATCTCTTTATTAGAGTTGTCGATATTAAGTTTTGATTTTTCTATTCATATTCGACAGTTAATAAAGTTTATGCCATAGGTTGTGATATCAATTTTCCTTCATGTTGATAGGTCATTTTTTTTATTTTTTTTATTTTTTGCTTAGCATGTCCTACTTTGCTCCCTTTTTTTTTCTTCACTGTTTGAAGCAAAAAATGCTTCATTGTTCCTTAGTAATTCTTAAAACTTGCAGCCATGGGGTCTTAAGTCTCTTCCCCATTAACCATTGCAAAGTGTTTAGCATGAGCCCTTAAAAAGTTATTTGGAGAGGAGTATGTAATTTTATCCCTTTTATTGTGTTAAGTGAAGCTTGCCTCGCTTTGTGGCTACTTGAGGAAAATTATTTTTATTTTTTCTCGGATTGTCTTCGAGCTATAGAAGCGACTCTTTGATTGTTGTACTCGTCCAATTACTCCCTTTGAAAGATAGTTTCAAGAAGTATCTTAGTAGAATGCTAACATTTAAGTCTTTTGCTTGTTTTGGGTGTGCTACTGTAATGGTGTCTCTTTGACATATTTGAGAAGCTAGATTGTCTCACAATTCGTTTGGCTACTTACTATTACTTTCAATAATAATAGTAATAAAAAATATAAAATATTATATTTATTTACTTCCTTACCATTTGAAATTTCATCTTTTTTTTATATACTATTTTTATATTTTGTTGTGCATGAATGAATTCCTTCCGAGTCCACGATGGACTCCCTTCCCTTTGCATTCCCGAATTGAGCCATAAAGGCTCAAATATCTTTTCATCATCGAGTCAGCCAGTTATCGGTCGTACAGGGCAGAATGTGAAATGCTGGGAGCTGGAAACTAAATTTTCAAGTCCTAAAAAGCCCAAAAGTGGGGAGTATACATGATGTATACAAGTGTATACACAAGTATACATAGAAAAAACAGCGACATACGGGTCTGGAATGACAATACAGGTGCTGGAAGTTTGAAGTGGTCTGTCCACATTTGATATACAGTTCGATATACAAAAAATGAATCGAAATACGTCCTATATACATCGATATACACCTTTTGTATACGCAGGTCTTTGGGGCGAAAATGGGCCTAAAGTCCAATAGAATTGGCCCAAATTTGGGCATCCTCTTGTTATTGCTATTGTGTATTTGATTGTATTAACTCTCCAACATTTTTATGTGATTTGGTTTTAACTTGATTAATTCCCAAAAGATGGCCATGTCTAGTTTTACGTTCGAATTTAAATATTCATATTTTTATTTATTACTTAGTTTTATTCTATTTTAGTTGTCTTACAACATATGAATTGATTACCTTTTAAAAAAATAAATAAATTCCCTTTAGTTTATCTCTCTTCCCATAAAATATGGATTTTATTACTTAATTTATTATTATTATGAAAAAAAAATTCAAAAATTAGTCATTTTAGTCAAATCGCCAGTCAACCGCAAGTTAGCGGACATTCCGAGGGCCTAACACCTTCTCGGAATGTACATTGGACTTCGAACCTTTTTATTTTCAAATGATTTTATCTGTTTAAATCTTTTGAAAAACTTAAGATTTTTTCTTGATTTTTTACTAAAAAATTATATGGCAACTCTGACCTTTTGGAAATTCGATTTCTCTTAAACCATAAGTTTAATCAATTTTTTGAAAACTTAGTCATTTTTTCTTTTATTTATATTTTTCGAGTAAAACACTATCAACAAGCAAGACCCAACAATAATATCAACACATATTTGCTAAATCACACCCCAAGAGTGGGGGATTTTAACCACACATCAAGGGATAACAAAATACACCTAAAATGATAATGAAATCAAATGGGTATAAGAAATTAAACCTTAATTTAAGCAAAGGAAGAAGAATAGAGAAGACCTACTTCCAACTTGGGGAAGATGAACTCCTTTCTTCGAGTCTCCCACAAAACCCTCTCCAAACTTGAGAGAAAAATACTAAAACTGATGTTCTAAAAGTGAAAATTAACAATAATGTTCGGGCCCTTAAAAATAATAACAAAGGCTAGTATTTATAGTTTTCAGATTTAGTGTTGCGGTGGACCGTTCGGCGAGGTAAATCGCGATCGCCGAATGACTCGGCGAATCGCTCTTCTTCTGGTTCATCGCCTTTTGTGCTTTGCCTTCAGCATGTTTGTGTTCTGGACCATTGGGCGGTATAGCATTGCTTCGCAAAACTGTTCGGCGAAGCGCTGACTACTCCTTTCATCGCCTTTTTTATCCACTTCCTTCAGGGCTTCGCGTACTGGAACAAAGGGCGGAGTGCTTCCCTTCGGCGATTTTCCAAGAGTGATTGGCGAAGCTCAGGCTTCAGTTTTTACGTTCTTTCTAGCCTTTTTGTTCCTTTTTATGCCTAAGTGTCCATGCTTCCGCTAAAACTTCAAATACCTGAAACTTAATAGTTTTCATCAAATATTGAGACAAAATAAGCCTTTGAGGACACTATTTTTATTAAAATAAAGCCCTAAATGAGTCAAATTTGTGGACTAATCAACACCCCCAACTTAAACTTTTGCTTGTCCTCAAGTAAAACTCAAGTTCAGCAATTCAAATAGGATATATAAAATAGTGTTACACAAGACTCAATCATGAATATACACAACAAGACTCAAACTACTCATGCAAATATCAATTGTGTACTCAAAGATTCAAGATGTGACACACCATTACCAAAGATTCTCATGCTCACAATACTTGCTACTAATACAAGTTCAAGCTCAACCATAGTATCAAAATGCCCTCACACAAAGAATGATTCCATATTTACACACAAAAGTTAATCAATTTAAGATCAGGAATCAGATGCAATGCTCACACTCAGAAAGAGGAACACAATGCATGTTTTTACCCATAGGTTTGCCCTTATTTTTCAATCGATCTTCGATTCGGCTTACTCAAGATGAAAAAGGTCTTTTCAAGGCTTGTAATGGGGCTGAGTGCAAAGATATGGTCATTTTAGGCTCAGTGACTAAAGATCCTCATAAATTGTGGAGTTTTCAACACTTCATTTTCTTCACCTTCTTCTATCAATTTTTCTTCTAGTGTTTCTAAGTCATCCTATTATTCACTCCATTGATTGATTGGAAACTCCATTTCTTTTGGACTTTTATTTCACAGTCTTCTTTTTCATTCTTTTCTTTTCTTTTTTCTTTTTCTCTTATTCTTTTTTTTTATATGGAGGGCTTCCATTTTTCAGCAACACCATGAGTTAGAAGAGATTTTTCTTGCACTTCTTGACTTCTCCTTTTCCTTTTCACCACACCCCAAACTTAAGCTTTTGGCTTAAGTTGGCTATTCACTACATCACAAGTCATGAGGATTACAGGTGGTGGTTGAATAAAGGTTTAGGTTTTATCAAGTTTTCTTTCAAAGAAGTGTAAGGCTCAAGGGGTGTTCAAAAGAGTTTCGCACGCTCACGGGTAGGTCACAAAAGAGGTATATGTCAAATTGGCTCACACTCTTTAAAGTTGGCTAAGATCATTTCAAGAGCACACCTTACTAAATCAATCAGGCTAACGGGGCAAATTCTAGGTTTATTCATGCATGTTCAAAGTAAGCTCATCACACAAGGCATCGATACTAAAGTCAAACTAGACTACACATATTCGCTAGTGTGCAATGATCATCACAAGAGAAATCAATTTGATACATGGCTAATCACAACGAGATGCAAAGAGTTCACATATTGCTTATGTAACTTCATTTGGTCTCATTGTAGCCGCACATTCATGTTTGTTCGATTGAGAGCACTATTTAAGTCATCGGTATTGATTGAAATCAAGACTTAAGTTTGTACGAGAACAGTCACTTTCAACACAAGCGGTGACGAAAATTTTTGAAAAATAATTTTTTTTTGAAAGGGTTAAAATTTGCATCAATTAAAATCAAAAAGAGGAGCCATAAATTCAAATAATCACAAAAGCAATTTTCTTTAAAAATAATTTAAAAAAGACAACCCAAATATATAGAAAAACACAAATATCCATAACAAGCAAACAAGGTGAGCTTCACCCCACTGCAATAAAAAAAAATATTTGTCCTCAAATCAATAATTTAGAGGTCAAATTAAATAAAGACAGAGATAGGGCTAGAGAATAATCCTGGTTAGGTAGTTGTTTCGAGTCGGAGTCCTTCAACAGATGTAGCATTGAACAGAAGGTATAGTGGGGACGTTAGGTGCATTACCGAGTGATTCCTCAAGCTTCGGGAGCTCTTTTCAGCAGTCCATTGCGCCTATTTTCAACCCACGTTCTCCAGTGATTCATCAACTACACTTTTGTTGGCCTGCAGCTTATCCAGTTCCTTCCCATTCGGCGACAACATTTTGACTTCCGAGTGATTCGGCGCATCGCCAAACAACTTTTGACTCTGCCGAATTTTACAGAACTTCTCAACAACTGTGGATGTTCAAACGGCGGTAACCATCGGGGTCGCCGATCAGGTGGGCGAATCGTCAAAACCTTCTTAGCTCGCTAAGTTTTACAGACTCCAGGCTAAGAGGGTGCCTTGAATCAAACGACGGTATAGCATAGATCACCGTTATCTTCGGCGACTCGCCAACTGGTTCTGTTGTTTGCCATTCTGCACATGTTTAGCACATGTTGCACTTCAATCTGTAAAAGTAACACATCATTATTTATAAAAGTAAATCCTACAATTACGACCTTGGGTTGCCTCCCAAGAAGCTCCTTGTTTAATGTCGTGGCACGACGTAGATCCTGCCTCACTCTCTGTTATCGGAATTAGACCTAGTGTCACTAGGTAACCCCAAAATGTCGTTTGGATGGAGTTGAGGCACTGCAAACATAAAGAGTGATCTGATGTGCTGGATTGATCTAGAATGAGATCCAATCACTTGATTTAACGCTTCAACATTCTTTCTCATTTCGTTCAGCACTCGATCTTGATCGGTGATCTTTTGGAGAATGATTTGAAGCGTGTCCTCAACATGATTTTTCTCATCTTCTCTAGATTCCTTTCGCTCATGAAGAGGTATATACCTCCCTTGGCGTTTGCAGTGGTTTTCCATCTCAGATATTTTGGTGGTCAAGTCATTTAGTTGAGATACCAGGGCAGTTAGCTTGAAGTCACCCTCGACTTCTCGATTTGCCTCAACTGACTTGTCACCCACTCCATCAGCCATACTTAGAGGACCTGCATACACAAACAACGGAAAAAAAAAAAACTAAAACTAAAACTAGTAAATTACACTAAAAAGAATAAAAACTCTACTTAACTACATCTTCATGTGACACCACTCCCCAGTAGCGGCGCCATTTTGATGCTTATTGTGACCAACGACACTAACCTACGATACGAGTGTCTACGATTGTCGATAATATAGTAACCCAACCAAGGGTTGGGGTCGTGTCCCAAGGGAGTGGTAGTGAAAATAGTAGTTAATTAGAATTTCATTCTAATTAGGCGTAGCTAAAAAGATTTGCGAATAAAAATATTATAAATTTGGAGGGTGACACGAAAGTGTCAAATATCAAAAGAGGGGTTTTGTCACAAGTAGTAAAAACAACAAAAATAACAAGAAAATCAAGTATGGGGAAAAGTTCTTGGGGTGTGACCGCAATACAAGTTGAGATAAATAGTTGGGTACATGCTTTCGATAGGAAATTTGCAAGATAATAGTGACTAGGCTAAACTTTAGATGGAAATAAGTTCCCTCTCGGGCAACTTACCATGTTTCAAATGTGTTCCTCTCGGACACCCATTTGCCTCATGAAGCCCACCCTACACCTTACCCCACTCACTTTCTCGAGCTGAGTGTTAGGATATGAGACTAGGGTTCACCCTCTCGGGCAGAACCTCATGTCGATCCACTCTTTAGGCCATCAGTCTAGCGGTCTTGGTTTCACGACCTCCCTCTCGGGCAAGCCAAAAACACATGGGTAGCTTTGTATTTGCAACTACAAACCCATTAAATTAAATCACAACCACTAGGTGAAATCACCATTAAAATACATCTAACCTATCAACAAGAAAGACTCAACAATAATATCAACACATATTTGCTAAATCACACCCCAAGAATGGGGGGTTTTAGCCACACATCAAGGGATAACAAAATACACCTAAAATGATAATGAAATTAAATGGGTATAAGATATTAAACCTTAATTTAAGAAAAGGAAGAAGAATAGAGAAGACCCACTTCCAACTTAGGGAAGATGAACTCCTTTCTTCGAGTCTCCCACAAAACCCTCTCCAAACTTGAGAGAAAAATACTAAAACTGATGTTCTAAAAGTGAAAATTAACAATAATGTTCGGGCCCTTAAAAATAATAACAAAGGCTAGTATTTATAGTTTTCAGATTTAGTGTTGCGGTGGACCGTTCGGTGAGGTAAATCGCGATCGCCGAATGACTCGGTGAATCGCTCTTCTTCTAGTTCATCGACTTTTGTGCTTTGCCTTCAGCATGTTTGTGTTCTGGACCATTGGGCGGTATAGTATTGCTTCGCAAAACTGTTCGGCGAAGCGCTGACTACTCCTTTCATCGCCTTTTTTATCCACTTCCTTCAGGGCTTTGCGTACTGGAACAAAAGGCGGAGTGCTTCCCTTCGGCGATTCACCAAGAGTGATTGGCGAAGCTCAGGCTTCAGTTTTTACGTTCTTTCTAGCCTTTTTGTTCCTTTTTATGCCTAAGTGTCCATGCTTCCGCTAAAACTTCAAATACCTGAAACTTAATAGTTTTCATCAAATATTGAGACAAAATAAGCCTTTGAGGACACTATTTCTATTAAAATAAAGCCCTAAATGAGTCAAATTTGTGGACTCATCATCTATGCATTGCACAAGTAAAGCTTAGGGTTGCTTATGAATTGGTTTGACTTATGTATTTACACTATTGTGCATAATGACTCTTAAACTTGATAAAATGCATGGTTTTAACTAAATGTCCCTTTTTGGCATGTTTTCAAGGATTTTATGCATGGCTATCATACTTAGTGCAATTTTGTACTAACCCATATTTTCTACATTTTTCTACAAGTGTAGGTCCTGGTTGTTGAGGTGTGCTTTCTTCTTGATCAAAGCTTGGATTGACTATTCTCCACGCTTTTGGTGAGTCCTCATGGTTCGAGGACAAAAGTTGTTCATTTCTAGTTTCTTCTACTTTTCCTTTGAGACTATGTTGTAAAGGGCTTAGACCCTTATTAATATTCGATTGTAATAGATGACTTTTTGAGATAATATCTAGACTTCCATATATTTTTATTAAAAGACTTCGATTGTAAAAAGTTTTAATTCTGCATCATATCTATGACTTTATGTTTATGATATTCTAAGGGCTTGTATGAAACCCCTTCGGAGTTGAGTACGCCGTGTTACATCTAGGGGGTACCCCTGGGTCGTGACATTGGTTCAATATTTTGGAGATCTCAACATCTTATCAATATACTTTTCAATAAAATTACACCTTAAAATATTGAGAAATTACTTCTAAAAACTACAACCAATATTTCATAGTCAAAACTAATCAATTACCTTCTTCTTTAGCTTGAGTTTTAAATTATTCAATGTTGCGTTAGAAAAAATTATAAAGAACAAGAAAGTGTGATCTTTAAAGTAATGAATATTGAGGGATTTAGACTTAAGGTTTTAATAGTTGGGCTAAAATTTAAGTGTTGGGCTTCAGAAAATAGTAAAATTTAAGACTTAAGTTAATTAAAATTTAGTATAACTTACATAAATCTCATAGTGTAAGATTTAAATTACATTCTATCCCTACTCTTTTCTATTTTACAAAAATCTCCTAAAATATCAGCCATTCGGATACATAATTGGTTGTCCGGATACATTAATGATGCCCTACAGTAAGTGTCAATCTGTTGCGCTAAAACAGGAAATAAATCTAAAAATTTAATAAAATCCCATAAATTACGCTTACGTTTTTTACTATCAATTAGATTGATGTAATAAATGTATTAATGTGCTTCATATTTATTGTATCAGATACATATATGGAAGATCTTCACATTTTGCCTCAAACTGAACAAACTTTTCATAATAACATTTGTGTATCACCATTTATGAATTTGATACATATACTTGTATGGGACTTTAATATATCATATATACATAAGTTAATAAGTATCAAATGCATTATTGTGTGCCAAGATCGCTATTATGTAGTCATGACACACTGTTATGTATCAACTTGTTAATCACTTTATTAGATGTCTATCTACAATAGGAAAAGACGATATCGACGAATTCAGATACAATTTTTTTACCATACATATTTAGTTATGAAAATAGTAAGGTTTATGTATCACGCATATGATTTGGTAGTGTGTACGGATACACGTCCTTCTAAATTTGGATAAGGTAGAAGATACATAGTCACACCCAGATACATGATAAATGATACATTTGGTAGAAGTTTTGTATCAAGTATCAAAACTAATTAAGGTTATTTATCAAAACTAATATTTGAACGTGATACACTGTGCATGATAAAATTGTAATGTATCGTAGTGTTGAAACAAACACATTATACATTAATTAAGAAACAAAATTAACTTAATACAATAAAAATCTAGTTAATGTATCCCAAACTATAGTCGTAAGATAATTTTGTAATTTGAACACGATACATTATGCATGATGAAATTATAATGTATCATAATATTGAAACGAAAGTATTATACATTAATTTAAGAAACAAAAACAACAGGATGCATTAAAAATATGAACCCATATATATCATAAAAAAATGAACAAGAAAAAATTGGAAAAATAATAATCAACAATCTGATTTGTTTCGACTTTTCCTTCTCAACATTCACTTTAGAAGACGAATGTACATCCATTTTTTTCTACATTCACTTTAAAAGACGAATGTACATCCTTCTTCTCCTTCTCCTTCTAAACATTCAATCTTGTATCCTTTTTTCACTGTTAACAATGATGTCACCCATGGATCTCGATCCGAAGTCCTTACCAGAGCCCACAAATAGATCATTTTCTTCAAATATTGTTAATCCTAGATCATTTTCTTCAAAGAAAACACACTACATGCAGATGCAACTCTTCTACCTTTTTTGGGGGTTTTCCACATTCACTTTAAAAGATGAAACTTCATACTTCTTCGACTTTGTCTTCTAATTATTGTGCTTCTCCATTGTTAATGAATCCTACAATCTTTTGGATCAATTTTCAGCCCAATCATCATCATCGAAATCATAATGAGTTGATTAGATCTATTTTCATGAAAATTTTCATCATCAAAGTCAAATACATAAGGTACCAAACTAAAAAGAGGAAGCATAATTCATATCATGTATCAGAAATTGTAAAGAAAAAGTTATTTTAAAAAAAAAAAAGGATATCTGAAAAATTGGAATAAAAAAATTGATGAAGAAATAGTTCTACATCTTTAGGAACTTGAAATCAATGATCTTGAGAGAGAATAGATTCGAAATTAAAAAATTGAGTAATTGATGTAACTGTTGATATATGGGAGTGATTTTAGGCGTAAAATAGGAACAAAATCATTGGATTGGAAGGGATGTGAATAATGTATCTGGAAAAGGAGAGAAAAAGAAGGAAAAGAGGGATTTTTGAAATATTTTGAAATGGTAGGGAATTTTAGAAAATATGGAAAGAAAGATTGTGTAGTTAAGTAATTTATCCTAAAATTTATCAAAATACTTATACTTTATTTATACATAATTGTAAAATTTATATATATAACTTCTTGGTTCGGTTTGGTTATTTTTGCGGTTAAGTTTTAGTAAAACCAAAACCAAACCAAATAATATCGGTTTTTCAAAATTTAAAACCAAATCATACCAAATATCAGGTTTTTTAATCAGTTTGGTTTTATAACCATAATCATGAACAACCCTAATCATACTATATTTAAATATTCTCATATCTATACTATCCAAATATATTAATTATAATTAACAAATTTGATATGTCATGGCCACCTAAATCATTATAGACGGAGAGATATGGTCTTTTGAAGTTGACCTTAGTTTAAATTTTAAGTTCGAAACTGAATCGATAAGGATACTCTCAACTTACTTTGTGATAGGGACATTGACCTTAATTCATAACTAATGCGCTCATGTATCCTAACCCTATGACGAATGAGATTAGTATACCGTTACCACATATATTTTCAATAACAACGGAATAAATCATTACAACTTCAAGCAATAAAATAGATCGATTGGCCATTTTAAGTAAGTAACTCTAAATCACAAAAAAAAATCACTTGAAATGGTCTTTCATAGTCGCTAGTGGAGGTAATGTTTTCGGTGGATCCACTTGACCAGGAGGCAGCAGACTAGATTATTCCTTGTTTATCAAATGTCAATCAAACTTTTTCTTTTCAACCGTATGTCATGATTAAATCAGTATAATACTACTACGAGCTCCCTAATGGCAATCTTATTCAGTTGTTTCATAGATGCTTAGTTGTTCTAGCAATGTGGCAGGTTGCAATAATTGTTGGTGGAAGTAATATTTTTTGTGGATCCTCTTGGACATGAAGTAGTGGACTGGATCGTTCATCTACTTATATTGGGTATGTTTGCTATTGTTTTTCTGTTGATTTCAATTACTTTTAAAAAAATAGTTTCAAATGCGTTCAAAAGTTAAATCTCAATCTTTTATCCTTTAAATTTTGGGTTAATATGACACTTTCTCTTGCTCAAAGAGAACTTTCTACACTTAGTCATCGTTCATGTAACCGTGTATACCACTGTCAATTCAAGGATGTAATGGACTTTTTATCTTATAAAGAAAAAGATGATGTAATGTACTTTTAAGTAGGGGTGTGTATTCGGTTTTTTGGTTCGGTTTTGTGTTATTCAGTTTGGGTTTTTCGGTTTTCGATTTGAAAAAGTATAACCCAATTCAAACCAAAAAAAATTGGTTCGGTTCGGTTTTTCTCTTTTTGGTTTGGTTTTTTTCGATTTGGCTATTTGGTTATATCTTATTTCATAAATAATTAATAACATAATCAAAGTTATATTTGCATTCTTAAAAAATAAAAATTTCATATAAGGAAAAGTAATAATATTGAATCTCTTAAATATCCTTTCCAATATAATCACGAGTAAAACTAATAAAAGTGGTGGAACATGCTTTATTATTTATTAACTAACAAAATTTGCATATTGTTTTTCACATCTCAATTTAAGAGAAGTAGATTTTAATATATGTTAAGATATTACTATGAAAACTATTAGAAATCAACTATTAATAAACTTATGCTTATATGTTTAATAGATAAGAATAACAATAAAAAAAAAACTAAAAAAAAAACTTACTGGCAGTGATATGCAAGTAAGCAACAAGCTAAAAGCAAGAAAGCAGAGCAAACTGCAAAAGTAAAAAAGTTGATCAGTGCCGCTAGTTCTAGTTCTGCTAGTTTTTTTTTCCTCATGAAAGTGCAAGTAATATGTGATATTTATAGTTATAATGTAAAACCTAATGCCTAAAATTTAGTGAAATAAGATGGCAGTAATTTGATATGGGCCTAAATATTACGGTAATACTGAATTACTAGTACCTATATAGTAAACCTAAATATTATATGTGTAATTATTAATCTATTTATATATATATAATTCGGGTTTTTTCGGTTTTTTGGTTTTCATTTTTCTAAATCCGAAACCAAACCAAAAAACCAAACAAAGTAACTTATAAATCCAAAACCAAACCAAAAATCCAAAATACCAATCCAAATTACAATTCAGTTTGATTTGGTTTGGTTTTTCGGTTTAATCCAAATAGTGCACACCTCTACTTTTAAGTACTTTGTAATGTACTTAAAAAATCAATGGCTTTGATATCATGAGAAGTTATAATAATAATAAGAAGAGATACTGTGAATTGAATTGATTGATCATTCTCCCAAATTGATGGTAATAAATAGTTGTTACACATAATGTAAATAAGGAAAGAAGATAATAAAATATTGCACAATCTCCTAACTGTCTAATTAAAGGGATTAGGGAATATTCTCATATCTGAACTATTTAATCATACTATATTTAAATATTCTCATATCTATACTATCCAAATATACTATAATTAACAAATTTGATACGTCATGGACCACCTAAATCATTATATGTTGAGAGATATGATCGTTTGGAGTTGACCTTGATTTAAACATAAGCTCATAACTAAATGGATAAGGATACTCTCAGGCCTCATTTGTTTCACGTCTGAATCTGAATACACATCTGAATATTAGGATGTGCATTAAGATTTATATGTATAAACCTGAATACACATTTGAATATTAAGATGTTGTCTCTGAATCTGAACACTGAATTATTAGGACGGTTTGTTTTCAATATCTAAATGTGCATATGTAATTAAACGCTTAATAAAATATTATAAAAACCTCATTTTAGTAAAATCGTTTTTTATATAAAAAATAATATTTTGAATATTTTTATTGTAACAAGGTAATATGATTTATCTTTTAAGAATTTAACATTAAGTTATATCATTAATATGACTATTCTTTGAACTCAAAAACTTTGAGAATCTAATATAATGCAATGTAAAATAGTTTATATAGAGTACTAATATATTGTTTATGAAAATATTTTATTTTATAATAGACATTTGTTATTGTTATCGATCAAATAATATACTTTCTTATTTTCTAGAACCGTGCTAAATATTGTACCATGAGAGTGCTTATCAATTCAAATATATTGATTAATTTATGAAAGTAAAAGGTGTATTTTAAGTTAATAAGAATAAAGAAAATTATAACGGTAATCATGTACTTAACATTAATTAAATAAGAAAACAACGTGACTTTTATGGCTTGTTGTGATGTAGTTGAATTAAGATATGAGTCTTATTTTTGAGTCTGAATGGTGTTAAGACTGTGTTACAGATCTGATTCATTCATATCTATTCAGACCCATTAAGAGGCTTATAAGGAAATAAAACAAACAAACTTAATGAACTGAATCTGAATAATTAAGATTCAGTCCTAAAAAACAAACACACTTAATGAGGCGAATCTGAATGATTAAAATTTAGACCCCCATTAAGTGCAAACAAATGTGACCTCAACTTACTTTGTGATAGGGGCATTTGTACAACCTTAATGCATAACTAATGCACTCATGTATCCTAACCCTATGACGAATGAGATTCGTATACCGCTATCACATATATTTTCAGTAATAACAGAATAGATCGTTACAACTTCAAGCAATAATAATATATTTTGGCCAGTTTAAGTAATAAATAATGATTAGATTATTTTAGGTTATAAATTTTGACCCAATTGATATTTTATCTAATTTTTTCCATTTTCAAATTACGAATTTGAAATAATCATTTAATTGTGAAAAATCTCACTTTAAACTATTCACAAAAAATAAAAAGCAAGTAACTGTAATTATATTGATGACCAAATAAAATTGTAATTTTCAAATATCATTTTCACTTTAAAAATAAAACTTATCTTTTCAATTTGAGAAAAGACATAAAGTCACCATTGAAGTTGTCCCGAATTTTTAAAAAGACACCTTAACTTTGCAGGCGTCCTATTACCCCACAAAAGTATTGAATATCGTTGTAAAAGGGTCATTTAGGATCATTTCCTCACCTGGTAAGACGTGCGTGAGGCTCACGCTAATTCCAATCCGACTCGATTTGTTTCAAAAAAGTGATGCTCACGTGTGATACACAAGCTATATCTATATTTTTATTAAAACTAAAAAATGTTCCTAAATGAATTTCTCTCCTCAGTCAAATTCGACATTTTCACCCACAATCTCTATTTATCCCTAGTCTTTCCGCTAATCAGATCTTCTTCTCGCTTTCAGTATATAATTATCTTTGTGAATTTTTTTTCTCTTTTTGTTTCTCTTTCATGGTGTTGTAATTGGGTTTTTCTTTGATTTTTGCCTTTCTTTGTTTTTGGGTTGAATTTGTTTTAGTATTTTCTCACTTGGGTGTGAACAATTTTTGTTGGGTTTAAGTTTTTTTAGTCAAATTAGGGTTTCGAAATAGAGGGAATTTGAGAATCGATTGCTCAATTGAGACTTTAAGGAAGTTGTTAATGTAGATGATTATAAAGAAGAGTTTGAAAATGGTAATGCTGAGTTTGAAACGGTAATGTTTTGGGGAAGAAGATGATTTAAAGCACGTAAATAATTAATAAAGAAAACAAGCGAAATGTGGCACTTTTTTATTGGTTTTTATCAGAAAAAACAAACCTTCACGCGCGTGTTGTGCGTGTTAACAAACCAGTTGAGAAAAACGGTCAAAATGACCCTTTTACAACGATATTCAATACTTTTGTGAGGTAATAGGACACCCGTATAGTTAAGGTGTCTTTTTGAAAATTCGAAACAACTTCAGGTGTCACTTTATGTCTTTTCTCTTTCAAATTTCACAATGTCAAGGCCAAACGCTCATAAAAAACAATTTTGATTTTTAAACATCATTTTTCACTTTAAAACAAATCATGTACTTTTTTCAAATTTCAAAAATGCCGATAAAATTTTAAGAGTCAATTCCCTAAATGGTCACCCAAGTTTAGGGAATTGCCTTAAAATATCATTTATGTTTTATTTAGGACCAAAATATCACTCAACTATTACTATTTTCCTTCAAATATACTCGACACTTCAAAAGTTTCACTCTCCTAGTTGACATGACATGTCATTAAAGTCTTTTTTTTTAATAATAGACTAATTTGATTCATTTAACCCATTTAACTAAAATAATGATCATATTAGTTTTTTTTAAAAAAAATATTAGTTTATTAAGAATAAATCGTCATACTTAAGAATCTTTTATTATAATTAAATTTTATTTTATTTTTATGTTATGAAGAATAGGTTTTTAAAATGTACTATAATATCATCAATTTTGAATACTTATAAACGTGTACTTTCAAAAAAATATCGATATACAAATCACTCATGAATGCTAACTTACATCAATTAATCATAAATTTTATAATGAATCAATAATATTAAATGTCAATTAACTATTACAAAAATTAATTGTGTATTTTGAAATTCATGCTTACAATATTTTTTTCTCGAAAAAAAAAATAGAAAGTGAATAATATTATTACTATTTTTTATCCAAAAAAAATAAATACTAAATATCTCAAAAGTCTCATTCTATTCGAGTTGATATGTCATATTATTAAATCATCATTTTAAAATATAATAGACCTATTTAATTCATCAAACTTATGTCTCTACAAAACAAATATATAAATTACATGAGAATTTATGAAGATTATAAAAAAAAAAAAACTAATTCCTTTATATTTTTTTACCAAACAAAATTCAATGAAAAAAGCTTTGTGTGCAATTATTACTTGGTAATTTTCAAAATCCCTAAGTAAATTATTTGAAAATTTTAAGTAATTTTTTTCATAAAAGCATTCAAATAAATTTGTAAGGTTGACAAAAAAGTTGGTAAGAAAGAGAAAAAAATAATTTATTTTTTATTTTATTTTATTCTTTTATTGCTATATTATATTATATTATATTATATTTTAACTTATCATACAATTAAACACCGATATATATATATATATATTCTTATCTCATCCCAAATTCATGAAATACAAGTAATAATTAATTGAATTGCCTATTTTAATTCAATAATATACATATTATATGAGATTAATATATTGATAAATAAAGATCAAAATTTTATTTTCTAATATAAATATTATTCACTTTTTATTTTCTTTTCAAGAAAAGATATTGTAAGTATGGATTTCAAAGTACCCAATTAATTATTTTTTAATGGGAAAAAGGATGAATATACCCCCGAACTATCATAAATGGTATGTAGATATCCTCCCTCATACTTTTGAGACACTGGGCCCTGTCATCCAAAAATTAGAGCATATATGCCCTTCACTCTAACGGAAGACTAAATAGGAACACGTGTCACAATTTTATCCGTCAATTCAATATTTAATACATATTGGGTCGGTGGATAAGATTATGACACGTGTATGTCCGTTAGTATAAAGGGTATATATGCTCTAATTTTTGGACGGCAGGGGCATTAATGTCCCAAAAGTATGATGGAGAGTATATGCATACCATTTACGATAGTTCGGGGTATATTTGCCATTTTTCCCCTT
The DNA here is from genome assembly GCA_029582685.1 of Solanum piurae. Taxonomy (NCBI): domain Eukaryota; kingdom Viridiplantae; phylum Streptophyta; class Magnoliopsida; order Solanales; family Solanaceae; genus Solanum; species Solanum piurae. Next base: position 36,131 of record JAJOOO010010221.1, read on the forward strand.
TTTAATAGTTAATTGACCTTTAATATTATGATCCATTGTATAATATATGATTAATTGATGAAAGTTGACATTCATGAGTGATTTATATATCAATATTTTTTGAATATATGTGTTTATAAATATTCAAAATTGATGACATTATGGTAAGTTTTTAAAAACTATTCTTCATCGCATAAAAAAAATAAAAAATTAATTATGATAAAAGATTCTTAAGCATGAAAATTTCTTCTTAATAAACTAATATATATACTTTTTAGAAAATAATAAGATCATTATTTTAGTTAAATGAGTTTGATGAATTAAATAAATCTATTCTTAAAAAAAAAGGCTTCAATGACATGGCATGCCAATCAGGAGAGAGTGAAACTTTTGAAGTTTTAAGTATATTTGGAGAAAAATAATGATAGTTAAATCATATTTTAATTCTAAGTGAAATATAAATGATATTTCCAGGGAATTTTTTAAACTTGGGTCACCATTTTGGAAATTAACTCAAATTTTAATGCAACTCAAACTTTTCGGTCGTTAGCAATGCAGCAAGTGATATTTTCGTCGGGAGTCTAGATATGTTTCAAAACCCCAAACATTTAACATTATCCACATAGAACAGTGCCGTCTTGTAGAAACAAGGGAAAGTAGAAGAAGTGGGAATTATAGTTTCCCTTTTCCATGGCTATCTCTACATCCTTTTGCCGCCCCATTTCCTCTTTCAATGCTATCAGTTCACCGTCTCTCTGTTACTTCAAACCCTTGTACCACCACTTGAAACTTGATCCTTCTTTGGCCCTAGTCAAGTGTTGCTCCTCTCACATTGGACAGTCTCCAGAACACATGAACGGCAGGTATTTTTCTCTTACAGTCGAGACCTAGGTTTACTGTTCTCTTACAATTGTGTAGATTCCCCTAATTGAAATTAATATTTAGTTGATTGTGGTGAAAGTAGCTTAAGATTCTACAAAATCTTTTGGCTGTTTGTACAACTCAATTATTGTGACAGGACTGTTGTATGTTGATAATGAATGTTAAGTTACATTTACTTGAGCAAGTCAGTAGTGTCTGAAAGGTTTTGTCTTCAGTTTAGCTGATGATGGTCATATGGTGTGTGATGAAATGTATTAGTTGTATGGAATTGAATTTTATTTTAAGCAATTCAACTTGTACAAGTTGAGAGGTGGAATACCGTCCTTGAGTATTCAAAATGCATTGATAAATTTGCACTCTTAACTCTACTAACTTATAGTGAAAAGGTTATTCGTTAATACTTTTGGTGAGACGAACAGATTGAACTGGGGAGAGGTGTGAGTTGTTGAACACTAGCACAACAGTTTTTGCATCTGATTTAGAAGGACTTGACAAACCTTTTACTTAATACTTGAAAGTAAGAGTAAAATTTCATAAATTTAGCAGCGTAAGTGCAACAGATGGGAGTCATTCATTCTATTCAGTCAGCTAATAAGCTTAGATGTTATATACTTTTCGCCGAATAGGCTAGTTATTTGACCTTTCTTTTTTCATTCACGGAGTAAATGTTTCACTGGTTGCAACAAGTGGAGTTTATCCTATTTTACCTTGGATTGAATGCTTTAGTCGCAATACCAAAAATGTTTTACGTCCTTCCACTTTTAGTTATTTTATCTTGTCATGCAATTGATATTTTTTAGTAAGACCTTGATTTTCTTAAAAATATTAACTTCCATTCTAACTTATGTGTGTCATGCAGTGTCACTTTAGATATAACTTAAAAGTCCCTAACAATAACCTGTTATAACATACTTTTAAACCATTTATCTCTGTTGGCATTTAGTTATTTGTGCTTGCTTTGCATGAAGTTGTGTGTTCCTAATATCAGCTTCCTTGTGTTGTCTGCGTTCTGTGATAGGCAACCTGATTTATCTCCCATAGCTCCTTTTGGTGTCACGATGACAAATAATGGAACATCTAAACCATCATATAGGTGGCGTAGGGTATTGCTTAAAGTTAGTGGTGAGGCACTAGCAGGAGATCAAGCACAAAACATTGATCCAAAGGTCAGAATAGTAGAACTGCTCACATATGTCCATGCCCGCTGTGTTGTTCTGTTTTTCTTTCTTTCTAGATTTCTGATCTTTTTTAAAGCTTTCATGATGTTATACAGATCACAATGGCCATTGCGAGGGAGGTGGCAGCTGTCACTCGACTTGGCATTGAGGTAAATTTTTGAATAAATCAAATACTTCTTTCCTAAAGATCCTATTCTTATATTATATGAAGGTGGTGCATCATCTGAAGGGTTTGGCTTTGTTTTATTAACTTTTTCTTTATTATCTATCTTTCTGATCCCTATTTTGAAGGATACTTAGACCTTCGATTTATTATTATTTTCTCTATAATTCATGGTCTGGTTGGAGCATTAACCTTGGGATTCTTATTACAATAATTTGTACATTTTCATTTCTTGTGCTATCTGAAGTCAATATTTACCCAAATTTCCTACTTGGCAGCTTAGTTGCGCGGACTCTTCACTTTTGATGCCGCACCCGTCTCGGATTCTTCAAAAATACACTACTTTTGGCGAATCCGACACGCACCCGTTGGCATTTTTGAAGAGTCCGAGCAACATAGCTTGGCAGTGCTCAAGATTGTTTTGGGGAAATTGAACTAAAATTATTGTAGTCATTTTGTTAAAATTCTATAGCAATGAATCTTTCTCGTGTCCAACAGAATTTGCAAATTGTTTATGTGATTCAACATATGAACCATTTGTTGATCTTCATATTTATTATTTGCTATTCTAACTTCTTGTTTCCAATCTTATGTCATGATTAAATCAGTAAATACTGCTATGAGCTCATTGATGGCAATCTGGGTATGTTTTTTCATAGATTTCTCAATTCTTCTAGCAACTGTGTAGGACTAGCATAGTTGTTAGTGGATGTAATACTTTCGGTGGATCCTATTGGGCAGGAGGTAGCAGACTAGATTATTCCCTGTTCATCTGATGTTCCATTGTTAATTTTCATATTTGTCATTCAAATTTCTTCTTTTCAATCGTATGTCATGATTAAATCAGTATAATACTACTAAGAGCTCCTCCTTGATGACGACCTTAGCCAGTTTTTTCATAGATTCTCAGTTGTACTAGCAATGTGGCAGGTTGCAATAGTTGTTGGTGGAGGTAATATTTTTCGTGGATCCTCCTGGGCAGGAAGTAGTGGACTGGAACGTTCTTCTGCTGATTATATTGGGTATGTTTGCTATTGTATTTCTGTGTTGGTCAGGAAGTAGTGGACTGGGTAATATTTTGTAGTGTTGTTTGTGCAATTTAGCATGCTTTAGACAAACATGCCTCGAACTTAAAGATGTGATTAGGTACACATTCTTTGATAGCTTTCAGAAAATGTACTTGAGGAAGCAAAGGGTGGTAGGAAGAGTTTTGATGGGTTCCTATTTCCTATTTCGGTATTTCCATAAAAGATGTTGATGTTGGACAGACTTGGTTGTTTCTTTTACATCAACTAGTGGTTAAACAAATCAGAATGGGGTTTCTAGGACCCCTTTTCCTTTTTAAGGCTTTGGTGTTGGTGACTAAAATTATGAAAAGGTTCTGAAAGGAATTAAGCAGGTACCTGAATAGATGAAGATTTGGAGATCAAAGATGCTAAGAAAGAAATGTTTGGCAGCTTTTAACAGTGATTGTGTATCAAATACTTACTACGTGCAGAGGCTTTAAAGTTGTTGGCCAAATTCCAAAGAGGATTTTGATGGTTTTTGAAAGCTGAAGTTATGTAAAGACAGGACAAGATAATCCTTGAATTAACTGTATCACACAAGTCATATTCTTTTCTTATTTTACTTCAATATGATCTATACAAACTACAAAGTCCTAGTTACTCGGACATTTACTTGCAACTGGATGCTATTAAAAGTTAAAACTGGGGAGCTAAGCTGTACTCTAAACTATCTGAGCTGTATAGGATGCCCCTAGTGCGGATATCTGGCAATCGTTTTAGAATTATATCTCTTAGCCAAGATTAAATTCATATTATAGTGAGGACAGGTAGCATTAGAACTGATTAGAACATAAAACAAGATCAATTTTTTTTATAGATGTCAGTTCAATCTAAGTAGGTTATGCCTGATATAAGCAGAATCTATATTTTGTCAAATGCATTTTGTTTTTTCTTGATAGCTAATGGGATACAAATGCTTTTTTAAAAATTATATGAGCCTGAGATTCTGCAGAACCTGGTGGTACAAATCTTGTTTTCAATCCAAATGTTTTCCTTGTAATTTTATTTAAACCAATATTTGCATTGCTAGGGCCTGCAGACCTCCAGGCCGATATACTTGAAAACAAAGCTTTTGTTTAATACAGCTCTTCTGGAATGACAAGATCAGCTCTTTAAGTTGGTCAGATTGAAACCCTCATCTTTGCCTGAGTTTGAATGATGGTATCACATGCTTAATCTGTCCTTTGATTTATCAGCGTGTGCTGAAGATGCATGGGAGACAGATCACTTTGGGACTACTATTAATTAAAGTTTTATCACTTACCTTTCAGGATGTTGGCAACTGTAATGAATGCAATATTCTTACAAGCTACAATGGAGAGCATTGGAATCCCCACAAGAGTCCAAACTGCATTTAGAATGTCGGAAGTTGCTGAACCATATATCCGTAGAAGGGCTGTTAGGCATCTTGAGAAAGGGAGAGTAGTAATTTTTGCAGCAGGAACTGGAAATCCCTTCTTCACGACAGACACTGCTGCAGCTCTGCGTTGTGCAGAGAGTGAGTTCTACTTCTTCCTGATTCAGATGTTCTACATGCATGGAACTTTGACATACTTGCAAATTAAAGTGGATTCTGCAAAATATCTTTCTTCCTTCCTAAATTGGATAAAAGAGAAAACAAAACTAAGAAGAAAATGTTACAAGGTCACTATACGCCTTAAACTGTCCTATATTTTAGAAGTACATAATGGAGTGGATAATGACTAAAGTTCCTTCAGAGGTGGGTTGGTAATTTTCTTAAAATCAATTCTTCATGGATCATGTTGAAAGGAAGAAGTACTACCCAGGGTGTTATGTAATAGAAGAATGCCTACCAAAGTGAAAGGTAAGTTCTACGGAACAGTTATATGTCCGGCAATGTTTATGGCAGTGAATGCTAGGCCTCTGAAGTCCAACATATCCAAAAGACGAGTATTAGAGAGTTGCGGATGCTAAAGATGGATGTGCATCCATACAAGATTAGATAAGATTAAAAATGACCACTTAAATAGAAGGTGCAAGTAGCATGCATTAGGATAAACTGAGATAGTTGCTTGAGATGGTTCAGTCATGTCCTGCATAGACCTACTGATGCACCTCTTTGTAGGTGTGAAAGTATGATGGGTGATGGTGTTAAAAGGATATGAAGTAAACCTACAATTACATTTAAGAAAGTTGTCTCAAACGACCTACAATTTCTTGAAATCAATGCAGACTTAGGGAAAGATAAAGCACAACGGAAGAAAAAGATCCATATAGGTAGTATCTACCCGTTGAGAATAGGTTTTAGTCTTGTTAGTACTTTGATTTTGAATTTATTGCTGTCGTAGGAGTATTTTGATCTTATTATAGATTTAGATGCCAATAAAAATATAGAGAACTTTTAATATTATTGTTATTACCATTATTTAATATATATTTAACTTAGTTTTTTTCACTTTATTTTTATTTGGTGGCATGATGAAATAAATGAGTTAGAGTGTAAATAGAGAAATATGATCGGTGAGGTTCATATGGTCGATCCCAACTTGTTTGGGATTGAAGGGTAGTTGTTTATGATGAAATTCTTCATTGCTCGTGTGAAGCTATTTGGCTAAGAATATACCAAGTTTATTGAATGCACACTTCAACACTTATGTTTAGTAACTCCCTCCGTTTCAAGAAGAGTGACCTAGTTTGACTTGGCACGGAGTTTAAGAAATAAAGAAGACTTTTGAATGTTGTGGTCCTAAATTAAAGTTATGTCAAATGTACAAAATTGCCCTTTAATCTTGTTGCCTTAAACATGCCACGTGGAAAGCTGAAATTAAAATGTTATCAAAAAAAAGAAAGAGGCCATTCTTTTTGAAACAGATTACATACTAAAAAGAAAAGGGGGTCATTCTTGTTGAAACAAGTAATATTTATCTCCATTCAATGGAACATGTCACGCACAAACATTGGAACATGATTGAATTGTTTGTCCCCAAATGTTTCTCATCCAAGTGATGATTTGGTCTTTGAGACAAATGGCGCTCTGCTACTGTAACATATATGAGAGTGCACATCTCTTTCTTTTTTTGTTTCTCACCAATCAAATTTTGAATGCATTGCAGTTAATGCTGAGGTGGTGTTGAAGGCAACAAACGTTGATGGAGTCTATGATGATAACCCTAAGCATAATCCTGATGCTCGTCTTCAGGATAACCTGACTTACCATGATGTAATTTCAAAAGAGCTCTCAGTGATGGACCTTACTGCAATTACTTTGTGCCAAGAGAATAACATTCCAGGTACGAGGTTTTCAGCCTTTGGATTCCTTTTATCATTTTCAGGATGACTCTGGAGGTGTCATTGGCGAACCTTTCCCTTTTAAATCAACTTACAAATTGACTCATCCAATCTTATTTTTCATTTTGCAGTTGTCGTTTTTAATCTCAATAAAACAGGTAACATTGCTAAAGCCATTAAAGGAGAGAGGGTTGGCACATTGATTGGTGACACATGGAATACAGAAGCAGTAGTATCTTAAGAGGACAAAAAGTTGGTTTCAGCAGATGGAAGTTGGATTACTGTTTGTAGCATTTCAACACACTCAGAGAGCTCATTTTGGCAGATTGTTCCAAGAAGTTGGCACTCAAAAGTATTGAGTAAATTATGTGCCGTTTGCCGTTCGAAAACTATGGATTCGAAAGTACTGAAGATAAGCATATAATCTCCCGGAATTTTTAACATAAATACTGATACTGGATACTACTCCCTTGGAATTTTCAGAGCTTTTCTTGAAGTGCAAAACTAGGTAGCCAAGAGTTGCATTTTTTGACATGTAATGCTACTTTATATCTACATTTCTATTCTTGCCCCTAACATATCCATTCACTTAGGGGTTGTTTTGGTTTGAATATGATCTATCTATAAGAATTATGCATTACTTATATATGGTTTGATGTATAACAAAATTTACTGCGTATGTAAAATTGCGTACTACTTATATAGCGTTTGTTTTTTGATACAAAATGCTGCATGTCAGTTATATCTATGCATAACCATTTGTTTTATTTTATGTGTATTAGTTAATTACTTTGACTAAAAATAAATAGGGCTAATCCATCGGTGGCCCCCTAAACTTGGCACTAACTTTCACTTAGACACCTTAACTAGGCTTTGTTCATTTTAGACACCTCATGTGATGTCCCGCTGTGTCGTTTTGACACTTTTTGCTGACATGACATAGTGAGTGTGATACACTCCTTACCAGCGCGTGGAGAGTTTATATTTAACCTATTTTTTTATTTTTTTTTCATCTTCTTCCCCATTTAACCACCATTTTTCAAAACTTAAACTCCTTCCATGGAGAAATAGATCTAATAGTGCTACAACACCAAGACATTTCAAGCTTAAACAACTTTTCTTATTTTTTTTGCCATTCTTCCTCCTTGAAATGTTTTGAAAAAAATCAAAATATATTTTTTTAAAAGAAAATCTAGGAAATTCTTTTAGGGAACTCTTTGTTTAGATTTGAATAATTTGGTTTTATTTG
>JAJOOO010010222.1:0-50765 GCA_029582685.1 Solanum piurae
AATTATTTTTTGTTAATTTTTAATTTTTTAACTAAAATTAACTGACACGTGTCGATTTAAAATAAGAAGTTGCATTTGAAGAATATATATAAAATAAAAAAATCATAAAAATAGTATTTCGTGTTAAAATGGAACAGAAAAAATGGAGTTCAAGGGTTAAAATGGAACAAGGCTAAGTTGGAGTGCCAAAATGAAAAATAGGGCCAAGTTTAAGGGGTTGTGTATGTGTTTGGCCAAAAAAAAACTTTGAAGCCTTGATAGACACGTCATACTCATTTTTAGTAAGAGGCAGAGGGGAGAGTGTTTGACATGGCAGGAGTTGATTGGTGAGAAGAATGTGAATTTGGTTGCAGGCGTGCCACCTCCTGCCTATTTTAGATCTATCTATTTTCATACATACATACATACATACATATTCAAACACATCTACAGATCGGTTGAGTCCCAATCTGAGTCCAATTTGTCAACTATTTGTAGGCGAAGAAGATCGATCTGCTGCCCCTTTGCTTGGTTGTAGATATTTAGATGAGGGAATGGGGAAAGCTTTAGTGATTATCTACATCACAGCTGCTGTGCTCCTTCTATTCCTCATCTCTCACTCTCCTTCCCCTTCCAACAAACCTAAGCGTCATCGCCGACTTAAATTGCGCTCCAACTTCACTTTTGACTCACATCCTACCCACCATGAACATATTCCCTTTGACCCTTTAGTTGCTCAAATCGAACGCCAACGTGAGGATAAGGAATGGGAGAAGCAGTATATTGACACCCATCATCATCAATTAATACATGAACCTGCTCCTGGTCAAGAATCTCAGCCTGAATGGGAAGACTTTATGGATGCTGAAGATTATCTCAATGATGAACACAAGTTCAATGTAACTGATAGACTTGTATTATTGTTTCCCAAGATTGATGTCCACCCATCTGATGGTTTCGTCACTGACCATGAGTTGACTGACTGGAATCTGGAGCAGACCCGGAAGGAGGTTTTGCATAGGACTCAAAGAGATATGGAAGTTCATGACAAAAATCATGATGGTTTTGTCTCTTTCCATGAGTATGAGCCTCCCAGTTGGGTTCGGAATTCAGGTTTTGTCTCTTTCCACTGTTTCAGTAATCCATTGATTTAGTAACTCACCGCAATCACAGTATCTCAACTCTATATCTGCTCACTTTCTTTATATATTTAATCTGTCACAAATTTTGATGTGGTTATGCTGCAACAGATAATACTTCTTTTGGATATGATATGGGCTGGTGGAAAGAAGATCACTTTAATGCGTCAGATATAGATGGAGATGGGCTTCTAAACATTACTGAGTTCAATGAGTAAGTTACTGCTAGTCTAGGAAAACTTTTACTACCCTTACCTCCTTTGCTTAATAGTTCTGTGAACTTCATTTGATGATTCCAATAACTTCTTTCTTTATTGTGATTTCTTAGCTTTCTACATCCCGCCGATACGAGCAACCCCAAACTACTTCACTGGCTCTGCAAGGAGGAAATAAGGTTCAGTAGATTTGCTTCTATAACAATTTTTTAAATAAGAGCTTTATTCATTTTTCTGATTTTTTTTCTCCAGTATAAAAGTCTTCTTTTACAAGTTGTTAATGTGCCAATTGCTATTTGTTGTACCTACCATCAAATCTTCTTTTCATTTGCTCTATTTTTTGGGTGTCATGATTTTTCTTGCTGGCTGGGAAGTTTAATCAGAATGATATGCAGGAACCTTTAGAAGAAGTCATATCAAGTGATACAAGGGTTACAAATGAAAAGAAAGAGGGAGGTTTGGGAGTGAGGAATTTGAAATTACATAACAAGAGTTTATTACTTGCGTGGCTGTGGAGATATAATAGGCGAGGTGATGAAATCTGGGAAAAGCTATGCTAATAAATGCTATATATGGTAAGAATGCTTGTTGGAAACAATACCCTCCACAATTGAGAACAACAGGGCATATTTGGGAAGACATTGATGGGATGTGCGATGCGTTTTTACAGTATACTAGATTAGAGGTGGGTGAAGGATCCATGATTAAATTTTGGACAGATTTCTAATATGGGAATGTAGATTTCAGACGCAGGTATCCAGACTTGATCAGATGTTCTGTGCTTAAGGATGTATATGTTTCCGAGTTTCATTCCATCTCTTGCTTGAATCTAGAATTCAGACTAGATGATTGAGAACTGGAAACTTTCTGTCAACTTACTCAACAGTTGGATCCTATTTAAATTGATCAAAACAAGAAGGATGCATTGATTTGGGTGAATAGCAAGGATAAAATGTTCTCTGTTAGTGACAACAAACTGTTGTTACAGCGGAATGGTCAGGGAACATCTAATTGACCTTGGAAGATCATCTGGAAGTCTAAAGTTCCCGGTAAAGCTCCCTCCCTTTGATGGATTGTCACTTGGGAGGCCTGTTTGACATAAAATAATTTAATAGAAGAGGAGTTTCACTTTAAGTAATAGATGCTATTTGTGTGAAGAAGACCAGGAAACAGCGAAATATCTGTTTTTGCATTGCAAAGTTTCCTGAGACTGCTGGGAGTTGCTTTTAATGTAACTGGTGTTTCTTATGCCCTTGAAGATTAAGAACATAACGGATTGCTGGAAAAGTTAAAGGATGTCTAGAAACCTGAAACAGATTTGGAGAACCATTCCCAGATGCATTTTTTGGACTATATGGCTGGAAAGAAATAAGGCTTGCTTTGAAGGAAAAAGGATGCAGGTTCCTAGAATTCAGAACTCTAGCAGTAGGGTAGATAGCCTGGATCAGTACATGGATCTCTTAATCTTGCTAGGAGGAATTACTTGATGTGCTGATGTTTCTTGTGCTATTGGTTTTAACTTTTCGGTACCATCTTGGTACTTCATTAATAAAACTTGACCTTGTAAAAGAAAAGAAAGACGTGAAACAAGGCATTATGTATGGTTCTTTTCAACTGATCCGACCAGTTTGATATTAGGAATAGTCGTCTTTAGATCACAAGTGACCTAATTTTCTTTATCCTGTTCCTGGTGGTATCAGAATGCTGGTATGTTGGGATAGCTAATCTGTCTTTCCAGGAAAATGTTTTTCTCCAGAAAAGATTTTAAGTTCAATCATTTTATTCAAGCTCTTCTCTAGGATCCATGTCCTGGGGAAAAGAGTCGCATGTATGACATTGCCTCAATGACAGTCCATTACTGCTGGAAAAAAAAGCCACGGTGAATTCCTTTTGTAACAGGAGTTGGTCATATTATACCAGCCTTAGTCAAACCCTTGAGATCAGCAGATTCTTCCTTCCTGATTCAGAGCAATAAAAGAGGCACTCAAGCTCTCTCAGAGATAAGTTTCTGGCTCTCTGCCTCCATCCAGTATTTTGACAACAAACCTTCTTGCGGAACATTTCTTGTCACCCGCAAGAAGTTTGCCTACTTTCCCCCCTCTTTAACTGCATCGCTGCTAGGGTCTGTCTCCAATACATTTCTTATGTTTGAGTTTCCTTTCAATAACTTCTTTGATTTTTCCTCCAGCATATCCGATTTCTCTTGTTGCTATGGTGATCTAAGCTCCTTCATCATACTTTTGGGTTGATATAATCTCTACCTAAACCTGATTCTACTATCTTTAAGGTCCTTTTTGGAGGTCTAGAAGTTGGATCCTTGTTACCTCCGATAATTATTTAATCTTCGCTGTGTTACTTCTCTGGATATTCTCTTTTTGCAGCTCATTGAATCTGGGAAAAAAAGAGGGCAGTCCAGTGCTCTAACCTGCATGGGGTCTAGAGAAGGGCTGAACCACAGTTTGTTTATTGTACACAACCTTAGCTTGCATTTTTGCAGAAGATTGTTTCCCACGGCTTAAACCCATAACCTTTTGGTCATATGGCGCCAATCAGCAAATCTGAGTGGAACTTTAATTCTTCTCCTCATTCCACTTTTGAGTGTTATGAGTATAGTGAGGTGATAACCTAAGCAAACAACTTTGTGCCTCAATCAGGATAACCTCCAAATGTCATTATATTTAAATCTATCATACAGTTCACATGTTATAAAGAGAATCCCGTTAAAATCCTTGCAAGTATTCTAGAATATGTGTAATTAAAATAGGTACTTTAATTTACTCCTATTTTGATTAGGTATTGATTTCCCTTACTTTTTAGGACATGCAAGCATAGTTATTTAATCCCCAATAACTTGAGGGAAAATCAAGACAGTTCTCTCTTATTTTCTCTTCCACTTCACATGTATCAGAGCTAGGCCTTTTTCAATTCTTTGTTTCACCGATGTTGGGCCCCTATTTATATTGTTCACGATCCCTGTTGGCAAGAATGGGCATGCGGGGTTGTCACGACTAAAAAATGGACGTGATGACACTCGTCTAATCTCACCAAGACAAGTCAGCCTAAAAACTCAATAATACGAAAGAAAATGCAGAAAGTAAGTCAACAATAGCACAAGTGCGGAAAACTTAGCCAATTTCATAAACACCTTCAAAATCTTGTTGCACGTGTACAAGCCACTAGTGTATAAATACAAAATTGAAAGATAAATACAAGTCTCAATGTCTTTGTTTCTCGAATAGAACAAAGCATAAAATAAGGAACAAGAGGGCCTGTCAGGATGACAAAAAGCTACCTCTCAATGTATCATCTGAAAGCCTCGAAGAAAGATGAAGAAGAATGATCACACGGGTCCAGGCTCGGAACCTACACAAGTGTAGAAGCAAGTAGTGAGCACGATCGACACGGTACTCAACAAGTAACCTACTAAAACAAGGTACAACTAGCTAGAAAATGAGAACTCCTTTCATCCCAACCGAACCACCAAAACTACAACCTGCATAGAAATCAGCCCAACCTAACAATTTACAAAGTACAGTTCTCAAGGTTTCATAGTCATAGTTCAACAATTACAGTTCATCAACTACAAGTATCACGATCGTCAAGCACAACAATCAAGTACACCAAACACAAGTATTAAGATTATTATGCACAAATATCAATCGAGACTCATGCGGAACACCCATAGTCCAGGTACTTGCCGGCAATGACCTCGACATTACAATACTCGCCGATAAAGACCTCGACATCAATAACACTTGCCAACAAAGACCTCAACATCAATAACATGCATTGACAATGACCTCAACATCAATAACACTCGCTGGTAAAGACCTCAGCATTAATAACACTTGCCAGCAAAGACCTCGGTATCAATAACACTTGCTCGCAATGACCTTGACATCAATAACACTCACCGACAATGACCTCGACATCAATCACACTCACCGACAATGACCTTTGCATCAATACAATATTTCTTCTCACTGTGTTTTAGAACCAATACAAATAGGAATGTTCACACAATAATGAAGAGGTAGCAATCACAAACAATTCTCATCCACAACAATACTATCAAAGTATCACATCAATCACTGTATCAATATCAACACTCAAGGCAATTCACAATGCAGAATAAGCCATTAGCAACACATTGCCTTTTTAATTAACCCCGTCTTTATCATTAAGGTTAACCAATTTGAGCAATTAACCCATCACCTCATTCCCATTACTCCTCGACACATACAAGAAAGAGAGTTCAAGATTCTACAAGTTTTAATAAGGTTCAAAAGTTCACTTACCTTAATTCAATCAAAAGTCAATCCGAGACTTGAGCTTTTCCTTTTCGAACGATATCCAAAGCTACACAATCTAATCCAACAAGTAATCACAATAAGATTTCGGAAATGACAACACCCATATCATACACTTTGAAAAATAGGTCAAAACAACTCAAAAACCCAATTTTGAAAAAGAGGTTTGAATCCGAAAATCATTACTTGACTACATTACCCAAGATATTTGGAACTCACTGGTGAAAATCATTTCAAAAACGGATTAGAATCTAGTTTAAAATCTCTCCATTTTTACTTGAAAACTCAAGTTCATGAAAACCTTCACTTTGCCATTCAAAATTTCCAATTTTTGATGTTAAAATCCGCAAATGATCATAGAGAATTGAAGTTTTAGGGTCACAAAGACTTACCCAAATGATTTGCTACGAAAAATCTCTTTAAAATATCTTCCAAGGGTTTTCCAAAACTCAAAATAGGGTAAAACCTTGAAATTTCAGACAAAACCCTCTCTGAAGTTGCTCTTGTGAACCCAGGGTCGCTACACAATTATCGCAATCGCGACCCTGGTTCGCAAAGGCGAACCCCGAAAAGTTGGTCGGCCTTCGCTTTCGCGAGCTAACCTTCGCTTTCGCGAGCTAACCTTCGCTTGTGAATGCGACGATCACTCGGGAACGTGACGCTAGCTTCGTTGAAGCGATGCTCGCTAGAGCGAGCCGTCCCTCGCTAAAGCAAAGCACACCAGACATCAGAAAATTAGCCAACTCTCAACTCTTCGAAAGGACCCTCGAGATTCGTTCGAAATCCTGTACACAACAATTATGCAACCTAACTAAACTCAACGTTTCAGGCTCAATGAAACCATCAAAACACGAATCCGAGGTTTCCTAGACCCGAAACTCGTGAAAGTCACAAAGAACCAACTAACGCCTAAAAAGGCTAAATCAAGTTCAGGACCTCTTAAAATTCAGCCAAGACCTCTCTTAGGCCTAAAATCATCACCCGAATTCAAAGGAACTGTCGGAAATTCAATCTGAGCATCCGAACCCCAAATGTTGACCAAAAAGTCAACCCAATGGCTAAATCTCAACAATTTCCAACTTAGAACCTCAAATCCACAAAAAGACTCCGAATTCGAAACCAACTACTCTCTTAGACCAATTTTCACATTCCAGGATTGATGGAATCGAAGAAATTCTATTTCGAAACTCGAAACTTCAAAAGACACCAAAAACCACTTTTTTTTACCAACTTTAGCCTTTCAAATTCAATTTTTTTCATAATTCACCACTTTTTACTCAAAACTCGAAATTGATTTCACAAACCAATCAAAAATGACTCGGGGCCAACATTGGGAGTGCTAAAACGATAATTTTACGAAAAAATTCATAAATGACCTTTCAGGTCATTACAGGGGTGGTGGTGGTGTTGAGTCTCCCACATTAGCTAAGAGATGAGGTAATCCTCATCTCTTGAACTAGCTTTTGGGGTTGAGTTAGGCCCAAGATCCATTTTCTCAACATCAAAAACTCAGTAAGTATTAAACTAAGAAAAATTAACAGATTACAAGGCTCCTTATAGATCTACAAGATCTTATGCATCCTCTACACATTGTTCTTTACACAAAAAATAAAAAGATACAATACAATTCCATTTTTCCTTTACTTTTTGTTTCTCCTTTTTGTTCTCTGTCCTTGTCACTTCTTCTTTCTTTCCTTTCCCATTCACGGAGTCAAAGGGCTAATTAGGCCATAGAACTATATAAACTCATCCGTATGCCAGAAAATTTTGATCTTTTAAATGGTTTGTGAACCTAATCATGTATCATCGAAGTGGATTCTTCAACATTTTGAGCAAAATAAAAGAGGTAATATTTCAGGTGGTCACTCAACTTAGGGTAGTTCACTTATAAAGTTACTCAACTTTGTTTTATAATCTATAAATCACTCAACATAAGGTAGTTCACTTAGAAGGTAACTCAACCTTTTTTATAACCCAAAAGTCACTCAACTAATTGATATTTCACCTAGAAAGTTACCCAACCAATTTTAATAATTTTTTCATTAAATTTGTTGAAATGGAATTTTATTTTAAGCTAAACTTTTAAGAAATAATAAAATACTGATTTTAACCATTTTATTGACCCGCCCTATTTATTTTGATCCACTAAAATTATATATATATATATATATATATATTGATGCACATAGTTTGTTTCAGTGTTTTCAAAAACGTTTTTGGGGCGAGTCCCATGGTGAGTCTCGAGGCGGGGCGTACCAAAAACGCTACGGGGTGTAAATTAAAAACGTAGATCCATAAGGCGTAAGTCCTAAAATTTGAGGCGTAAGCCCTGAGCATAAAAACGTAAGTCTTGGGTGTAAAAACGTACGGCCGAGCGTTTTTAATTTATTTATTTGAACTTTTTTTGCTTTAAATCATATTTTTATTATTGGTGTAATGATATTTCTCAAATAGTAATTATAATACTTTTTTTCTTCATTATTGATTATTAATACTTATCTCAAATAAAAATCATAAATCATTGAAAGGTTTACTTTTGCTTATTTTATTAGTAATACTACTATAAAATTGAATATACATAAAACTACGCCCCGTAGATCCATGAGACTTACGCCCCATGTCTCGAGGCTTACGTCTCACCCCATACTATATAAAATGCCTCGCCTCACGCCCCCGCCTTTTAAAACACTGGTTTGTTTTGAATCTCTCTCTCTCTATATATATATATTGTTTTGAATCTATATCTATATGTATGTATGTATATATATATGTATATTGTATATATTGATGCACATAGTTTGTTTTTAATCTATATTTTCTAGTATAAATGTTTTATATCTTAAACATGCCATTAATTTTGACAATGTTTTGTACATAATAGATTCCAGTCATACACTTCAAAGAAAAAATTATTATACTTCATTCATACCATTAAAATAAAATCAAAATATGCTCTTTCAGAAAAAACCGAAGAAGATATATAGTATTCAATCCTATAATGAGAGAAGGAGAGAAAATATTAACCACTAAAATTTATTCATTATTTATGGATGAGAGAAAAGGGGAGGTGATTAATAAGATATTAAAAGGAGTTAATCCCTGATCTTTGTGGACATTATTCATGTTTATGTATTATCAACTATATTTATTATATAAATTGTTGTTTTTAAAATGTTTAGAAAGTTTGGATATTAATGCGAATAACTTTTAGAAAAATGAGTTATCTCGTGAAACTCTCTAAAATGAAAGCGTCTGGGTAAATTTATAATTGACCATATAATTTAGTGGGTTGGATTAAGTGGGGTGGGTCAATAAAATGGTTAAAATGAGTATCTTATCGTTTCTTAAAAATTTAGCTTAAAATATGAAAAAATCATTAAAATTGGTTGGGTGACTTTCGAGATGAAATACGAATAGTTGAGTGACTTTTGGGTTATAAAACAAAGTTGAGTGACTTTCTAAGTGAGCTACCCTGAGTTAAGTGACTTTTGGATTATTAAACAAAGTTGAGTGACTTTCTAAATGAACTTCCCTGAGTTGAGTGACCATATGTGTATCATGAAGTATTAAATTAAGAAAAAAATAATAGATTACAAGGCTCCTAATAGATCTACAAGATCTTCTTCATCCTCTATATATACATTATTCTTTATGTTAAATTAGGTCTTAGTAGACGCCCTCAGGTCAGGGAATAGAGCTAACTGCATCGGAAAAAATAGCAATTCCTAGTCCGAATCTTGGACCTGGTTCACACTTGAAAGCAACAAATTTCTTCTTCCAATTTCATACATAAAATTGTGTATATAAAGAAGAGTTCGTCCTTCTTCAAAGAGATAAAGTCACGCGGCCCTTCAAGATAGAGGCTTCCATCATCGTTAGAATCCCGGGGCGGGGGTCTAACTCACACCCCAAAAGCTAGCTCTAAGGGAGGAGGATTGCCCAAGCCTTATAAGAAGTCCACCCATCTCATTAACCACGAATGTGCGACTTTTGTCATTCTTTAATACTCCACCTCTCGCCCAGTGCTTAGCATATGGTGCGTGGACAATTTTTGATATTTGGGGCCCAACATTGGGTGAGATTGCCCTGCTTTGATACCATGAGAAATTAGAAGAAGAAGAAGAGATATTGGGAATAGAATTGTTGATTATTCTCTCAAGTTGATGGAATTAAATACTTGTTACAGATTATATAAATAAAGAAGGAGAATAATAAAATATCACACACAATCTCCTAAATGCTTAATTAAAGGGATTACTGGAATATCACAATATCCTAAATGCTTAATTAAATGGATTAGAGAATATTTTCATATCCGGCCTATCTAATTATACCATAATTAACACACCAAAAATAAAAAGATACAACACAATTCCATTTTCCCCTTACTTTATGTTCTCTTCTTTCTTTCCTTTCAAGTGAAGGGAGTGAAAGGGCAATAGAATTAGGTCATAGAACTATATAAACTCATCCATATGCCAGAAAACTTTGATCTTTTAAGTGGTGTGTGAACCTAATCATGTATCATCGAAGTAGATTCTTCAACATTTTGAGCAAAATAAAAGGATGCTAAAGGAAAATACGGCTTCCAGCATTGGAAGATTATGCAGGAAAAAAAGAAACAAAAAAAATTGTAAACAATGACTTTAGCAGCTCCAGCTTAAAGAAATAACAATCCTATACCAATAATCTAAAGCTTTTAACATTCTCCATTAACAAGCTCGTGACGCTTCTTAAGAACTTGTACAGTATCAAGTATAAGTATAGCTTATAAGATAAATGTTCCATTGGTATATGTGCATTAAAATGTAGGTCTGGTAAATTACTGGAGATTCTACTAGTTTTGAGTTTCAAACTGTTTTATGCCTTGCAATTTTTTATTTGCTAGTCTTTGGTTTTGTTAATGAACATGCTTTAGAGATAATTTACTGTAGAAGCAGTCCTTCCTAGGTGAACACTGTTTATAATAATTTGCTTTCTTTTCTTGCTCTCCTTTTAATTTCAGGGAGAGAGATAGTGACAAAGATGGTAAGGTTAATTTCAACGAGTTCTTTCACGGGCTGTTTGACTTGGTAAGAAACTATGACGAGGAGAGTCATGATACTTCTCATCATTCTGAGGATTCACAAGAGTCTCCAGCCAGAAAGTTGTTTGCTGAGCTTGATAAAGATGGGGATGGGTAAGAAACTAGACATCTGTTTCAGTAATTGTTTCGAGTAAATTCATCAACAAACCTTTAAATTTGATTTTATGCAGATATTTGTCAGAAGCTGAATTGCTACCTATAATTGGAAAGCTTCATCCATCAGAGCGTTACTATGCCAAACAACAAGCAGATTACATCATACAGCAGGTAATTTTTACTGAACTGAAGTGCCTGATTTAATAGAGTGCTGAATTGACTTATTACTCATTGCTATTACCAACTAGTACTTGCATGTTTGCATTATCTTTATTTCTTAAGCTATAGCCAAACTACTGCCATTGATTTGCTTTTTGCCTGCTTAGGAGCTATAGGTGGCTATAGCTTGTATTTTGGAGGGAAATTGCTTATTATACTGCTATTTTGAAGGGAACTAGCCCGGTTCGTGCCATTTTTTATTATAACAATGGTTGTTTTTTGGTTTCTCCTCAAATTAATGTGGAGGTTATACTTATTGTTTTAAAAACCTTTGATCATTTTCCATTCATCTTTTGTACTTTGAAGTCTCTCTCTTTCTTAAAATTCAGGTAGAAAACACTTGTTCTAATTTTCAAGTTCAAAATTCAAAACACAAACTTGCAAATTGTATTGATATATTGAAATTCAAATTTATACTTGATAAAATTTAAGACTCGTTGAGCCTTTGAGTTTTTTTTTTTTTTCAAATTTATATCCAGATACAAATTCCAGTATTAGTTTGGTTATTCACTTATTTGCTAGTTCAAATATTTGAATATTAAAGTTCGAAGTATAAAATACAAACTTAAAAAACTCAATATAATTTCAAAATTGTAACTAAATAAAAAAAATTAAACCAAACTGGCCCTATCTCGGATTGGGCCAAACCACCTTTTTAACAGATTGTGGGATGTGCCCGCTTGCCTCCCTTGAAAAATTAGCTCAGCCGAAACCAGGCCCATTAAGGACAGCCCTGCGCCTGCCCGGCCCCATTCTGGAATTGATGGGCTTACCCTTAATTGGTCGGGTTGGTCCTGGCCTGGCCCACTCGACAAGTCCATTGTTGAATAATGTTAGTCTGTTTTTCTCAAGAAAGGATTTACTGTCATCAAAAACTATTTCTGCCTAATCAGGAGCTATTTGCTCTTAGTTCTAAGTTATCTTCTTTAGAATGTATTTCTGGATGACTTGGAAGGTACACTGTTCACATATAGGTCTTGTCAACAGAGAAGCTACATTGAAGTAACAATTCAAACAATTTTGTACCATCTGTGATGAAATAATCTCCTAAATCATAGCTTTTAGTTGGAAAGTATTCTTTTATTTCCAGTAACTCAGTTTTAGTATACATTAATAAATCTCGTGGGAAGTACTTGTCTCTTATTATTGGTGAACATTAAAATGTAGTGGTGTGGGTGTCTGCTTTTTTTGTTTTAATTTCATGCATCTATTAATGGAGATATTTCACAAAAAATAGAAAGGAATTGCACAAAAAGTTCCCAATGTTGTTCCCCTTTGCAAACTAGTGAATCTGAAACCCTTAAATGTGATTGAATCTTTAGCAAATTTAAAAACTTTAATATTGGTGGATCGCACTATCACGTGCAAAACTGAACTATTTCGAAACAAAATAGATTCATAATGCACCTCATTCTTGTTCGCTGATTGTTCTTGGATAGTGAGTGGGAAATAGTGTGTTCAGTAATTCTACCATGTTTTTTTTCAGGCTGATGCAGATAAAGACGGAAGGCTTACTCTGAAAGAGATGATTGATAGCCCGTATGTTTTCTATAGTGCAATATTCAACGAGGATGATGAAGACTATGAAGACCATGATGAGTTCCGTTAGTTCAAGGTAGGTAGGATACTTTCTATCCCTTTATTCTTTTGCTTCTTTTTCAATGGCTGTCCTTTCTTTCCTTGGACTCCCTAGTTCGCTCCTAATTTAAGAGCTATTTGTTTCATACGAGTTTATTCATCAGATCTAGACAAGGATGGTTTCATACTCTACTTTTCTGAGAACTTGTAATTGTATTCCTCGGCATTAAGGATATGTTGGAGACCTCCAAAAAGTTTATCAACAGAGAAACTATAGCCCAAACAAATTGAACTTCATTTTCCACATTTGCTAGTTTACACCAAAATGAAAATTCACGATGAAAGTCCACTTCATCTTCTGCCATTTCTTTCCTTCCATATTGTCCACTAAATTCACGATGGAACTGCTCTCCACCATCTCTTCAGCGACTTGCTAGCCCCTCTCCTAATCCAACAACTTAAAAGGTCCGCTGTGTGTTCTGGCATAGTCCGGTTGTTACCTGTGAGGCTAAAGAAGAGTGACCACTATTGGTCTGTCACTTTAAAATGCAGGAACAGATTACTGTTTGTCTCTACAGTCTCATTTTTTTTTTTGAAGAAAACTTGTATTATGAATATTACAGCGGGAGAGGTGTCCCTACTAAGGCTTCATAAATAATCTAAAATACTAGGAATATCCTCTTCTTCTTGAGGATATTCGTATTTACACCAAAAAAGAAAAGGACTAGACAGTTCATCTTCAATTTCTGCTGAGAGTAACTCTTGTTTTCGAAACATCTCTGGATCCTTCCCATCCATATATAGTCCACCAAATGCAAGCGGCGACAATCTTCCATCTCTCCCTGTGTCCCGACTGATTCCCATCTCTATTCCAGCAAGCTAGAGCCTCTTTGATGCTCCTTGGCATAGTCCAGTTTCCGGTGGAAGAATTTACTAGAAAAAGGGTGATCTACCCTCCTAAGAAGTACGAGAGAGAAGATTCTAGACCGGGCTAGAGATGTCAAGGACATGCTTTCGAGGCCTCCAATGCTCTAGTTTTGTTTGCGGTACTAGACAGTTCTCATCATGATGTGTCCAGGTACTAGGCCGGGCTGAAGGTGCTAAGGATGCTCTTCAAGGTCTCCAATACTTTAGCCTTGTTTGCGGCGCTAGTAATAACGCAAATGTATTGCAAGGGAGAACAAGTTTCCAGATAGTTGAAGGCCGTGAGGGTCATGGTATGGTGACTTGAGTGTCACCACGAACAGGTGTGGAGACACCGTCCAAGTGAACACCGGGAGGTGCAGTGCAGATGCAGCTTGGACAAAACTTGGGAGGAGGAAGTGCACTGCTGTGCAAATGCCCAAACTGGAAATCTTCTCGCCATTTGCCAATGATATATTGAGATTTCTTCGTTGTTGGATAGGCAAGTTTAAACGTTGGGCCGCCGTTGAGCTAATAAAATTGTGTATTGCCCGAATCCACTAAGCTAAGCAACAACTTCTTATTGATTACAACTTGCAACTGCATAGTATTTGCATGTTGTTTGCCTGTGATAGCATGAAGTGAGATGGCAGGCTCTCCACCGTCCGTTGGTACTTTTCCAGATTCCCCATCCTCTACTTCCAGCCAAAATAACTTTTTACTCTAATGACCTTGAACATAAGGATCATCACAGTTGTAGCACAATCCCTTTGCACGTCGGGCAACCATCTTGGCGCGAGTCAACTTTTTCACAGAAGGATTAGAAGCACTAAGCTTAACACTCGGAGTTACTGGTGTAGTGGCAGCCCTTGCACTCATGTTTGACGTTGAACCATAGCCCCTTTGTGTGCTAGAAGAAATTTGGATCTTCTTCTCAAATGCTCTTGCCAGACTCATTGCTTGTACTAGGTTAGATGGGTTGTGCAATTCCACATCCAGACGAATCAAATCAACTAACCTTGCTGTGAACACATCTACTTGTTGGTCTATACGAGTCAAAAACTCCTCTTTGGTTTAATTCATATTCAACTTTCTCTAGCGGAATTAGACTTTCATTTCTATTTCTTCAAATCCAGCATGACATGTGTCAAGAATCAAAGAAAAGTTCGCAAATTGGCGAATTCAATGTTTCCATATCCCTCCGGGCAGGAAATCATATATTGAATAGAGGGTACTCCACCCCTGTAGAGGATACAACACATTGAAATAAAGGAATTGGTGGATCTCTCCCATCAGACAGATCAACGGCACCGGGCATGGGATACACAGGCAGGAGAGCCGATTTGATCCTGCTTGCCAGCTTCAGAATA
This sequence comes from Solanum piurae, assembly GCA_029582685.1. Classification (NCBI taxonomy): domain Eukaryota; kingdom Viridiplantae; phylum Streptophyta; class Magnoliopsida; order Solanales; family Solanaceae; genus Solanum; species Solanum piurae. Next base: position 14,896 of record JAJOOO010010222.1, read on the forward strand.
TCGACTCATGTGGTCAGCTTCTGATTCCGCTTTTCTAAAAAGAAGTGACCAAGGCTATGCCCGACAGGTCAAACATCTTGCTTTTCACCCTGAAAGATTCTTTCGAGAGGGCTATAGTTTCCTCGTTAGATCCCGGTATTGATTTAATAGGCAGACATTTCTATCTAACACTTTCCCGGTATAAATCTTATGGTAGACTCCAGGCGGATAAAGATGCACGAGCCAACATTTTTTGGAAGTTTCTCTGATAATCTTCAACAGAGCTGGTTTGTTTCAAGTTGATCAATTCTCCTAACAAATTGCTTTTCATTGATGGGCCAAAACGAAGAGTACAATATTCCTTAAAGACGCCCCATGTTAAATTGGGTTCCTCTTGTTCCAGTTGATAAACCAACCGTTGCGCCTCCCCAACCATCTGAAAAGCAGCTAAACCTACTTTTTCTTGGTTGTTTGTATGCTGATTACAGAAGAATTTCTCACAACGGTGAAGCCAAAAAAGAGGATCTTCACTTCCATCATAAATAAGAAAGTCTAATTTAGTGTATCTGGGAGCAATACCTCTTCCTCCGTTATTGTCATTAGTACCAAAATTATTGTTGTTGTTTCTTCCTCCAAAACGCACCTCTAGTTGTTCACCTGCCTTGCTGGTTCGTTGGACAAAAGCAGCGCTATTGTCGCCAACTTCAACTCCCTTCGCACGTGCCGTGGTGCGGATTAAGGTTTCAATTTGCTGCGATAGTTGCTGGAATTTGGCGTCCATCCTGGTTTCTGAAGCTACTACTTTTGCTTCAGTTTGAGTTTGGGCTTCCTTCGCAACTTTGCTTCTACCGTATTTTTGTCCATGGTGACAGACTCTGATACCAATTTGTTAAGGTTCCTAGTTTTGGATTGAGTCGCTGGACGATTAACTGAAAAGTCAGGTCCAATAGACAGGTCTAAGCCCCTGTTCTTGTTTCTTGACTTGCCTATGATTGCTGAAATTTGCAATTTATTTAGGGAATTGCAGACCTGGGAACTTGTTTGAGAAAGTTCCGAATCTCTGAAACTTGATAAAATCCAACTTATTTTATTAATAACATCAACTCTCTTAAATAGAGGTTTACAATAGCAAGAGTCCTAATAAATTAGAAATAACAAAGTCCTATAAAACATAAATAATAAGAATCCTAATCCACTCAGACAGTTCTGTTCGACTAAATCAACTAAAACAATAATTCAGAAATATTAATCATTCTTCTGTCTGTAATATTGTTTCCCGACAAATGCATCACTAACACCTGCTTCAAACTTAGATTGTCAACTTTAACTGGGTAGGGACTGATATCCCAACAACAACTCAAATTTCAGTTGCTGAGGATTTGTGCAAGTTATAGCAAAACTGTCCACTCTCCAAAAGATCCACCCATTTTTTCCGACTTCCCCTCTCGTAGTGCCGCGAGTATTAAGTGATTAGTTCTTTTGTTTGTCCATCAGTTTGCAAGTGATTTTCTTATTCGAATGTGGCTGTCTTTTAACTGTATTTTAAATATGTGCATGCAGCCTTGACACAAGTCAGCATTGGTTGTTGGCTTTTGTTTTGTGCCTTGATGGCTTAAGTGTTATTTGTATTCGTGATTAATACAAAGTTAGTGAGGTTTCATGTAATTGTGCCTTGTGTTCAGTAGTACTTGTCGAAAAATATTTCAAGTCCCTAATAAAAAAGAAAACGAGTAAGGGCTGAGTTGAGTGAGAACCTTGATTGCTGTACAATGACATGAATTAGAGTTCATTGTTGTAACAACCAATCATCTCATGTAAAAGCTGTTAGACAGGGTACACTTTTAGGGGTCGTTTGGTAGGATGGATAAAAAGAGTGTTGAATATGGTGCATTAGTAATGCTAGCATTATTAATGCTAGTGTTTATTATGCTGCATTAGTTATCCTTGAGATTATTTCTTGTGCAGTTTTTGGTTTGATGTATTAAAAATAATATGTATTGCATAATTTTAAAAAAAAATTATTTGCTTACAAAAATACCCTCCACATATATGGTGGAAAGGATGTGGAAAAAGGTTTTGAGGGTTAGTTGTGTCTTTAACCATGCTAATGCATGCATTAAACCCTTTGCCTTACTACCAAATATAGTGTATAACTAATGTATACATAGGTTGAAAAAGTGTACTAAACAAGATACTAGTAATACACAAAACTATTGCATGTATTTTTTTTTTTGGAATGCACTCTACCAAACGTCTCCTTATTTATTTAAATTATTTCCTTGACATGCTATCTCTCACGTGCGGGCTTTATTCTTTCTTTATGAGTGAAGCCCATGAAAAATCCTTTTTATAGTGTCTGGCTGTGAGATTTGAACTCACCTATGTTTTCTATGATACTAATATTGAATTGTGTGATCGTCTCATTAAAAGTTTAAGGTGTTAAGAGTGACCACAATCTTATATATTCAAACTAGTCTTTAGGTACACTCTTTGCGTGTATACCTGTATTAATGAATGTAAAACTTAAAAAAACAACATAGAATGTGCTTGAGCTACAAAATAAAAATTTGTGAACAAGTGCAAGTTCTTGGGATATATTTGTCGCTTATTATTATATCAAATGAAAATAATACATCCTTACTCTTTTTTTTTAGTACTAGCAATTAACTAAAATCAAGTTAGTTTTGATTCATTTTCTAAATTAAATCTTGTCTCATTGTCTCAAAGGTTTCGCCTCATAATAATATTGTGCTGAGACAATCTACCTCTTTAATCAACATTATTGAGTTTCATAAATGTAGTATATACGCATTATCTTATTTAAAGGGCCTTATTGTAGTCTTCTAGCAGAGAGTACTTCTTGGATATAAAAAGAAAAAAATACTGTTGTAGAAGGGAATTGAATGTCCACAATTGGTTATTGGATTGTTCGGATTGTTACTTGTTATACTACTAGTTTTAGTAGCAAAAGAAAAATGGAATTGAAGGAAAAATAATCAATCAAGAACACATAGTTTCCCAAAATCCATCAGTATTTGTTTCACTAGTCAATGTAATCACATTCTATAAATACAAACTACACTATAAAGATTCACTCTAAATCACAATATAGGAATCTTCTCACAAGTGCTGAGAGTTTTTTTTTATACCAATGATGATAAAGAAGTGTGTTTGTTTATAATTATTTGTGGAGAAGGGAAAAAGAGCTGGTTTCTTCTGATAGAAATCTCTTATATAATTTTTAAGAGTGTTGGAAGTTGTCTCTTCCCCTTTTTATTTATTAAAGATAATAAATCTTTAATGAATAAATGGGGGAAGAGATACACGGGTGACCCATATCTAATTTCCTACAAGAACAAATAAATTTTGTTAATTTCAAAATTTTCAATATTGAAAAAAGTAAAATGAAAGGAATTATAGTTATGTTACACATAGTTCAAATAATGAGAGGATTTACATAGTAAAAGTCTAGATGATTTTAAAATCTTAAATATTAGGACTTCTTAAATGGTTCAAATAAGGAAGGGAAAAAGGTCTGAAATATATCCGAACTTTGATCGAAATTGCTGTAACAATACCGAATTTTGGAAAGGGCCTTTTACCTCCTGCACTATTTAATAGTGTAAAGGTATATATGTGTCCACGTGGACATCATAAATATTGCAATATTATAAATAGTAACGTGTCCACGTGGGCACATATATACTTTTAAAATACACTATTAAATAGTACAGGAGGTAAAAGGTTCTCCATAAAGTTTGGTATCGTAACAACAAATTTTGCCAAAGTTGGAGTATTTTTCAGACCCTTTTCCCAATAAGGAAAGTTCTAAATATTAGGAAAAAAGTTAACAATTTTGCTTTATGTAAAATCTACTTTTAAAGGGTAAGAAATTTTTATCACCAATTCACATAGAGGCTTCGTGCTTTTATAATAGTGTTAGATAGGGTGATGTCTTCAACACTTTGAATCAAAAAAATTTAATTGTCCTTGCAACCATTCCCCCCCCCCCCCCTACTATCATAGATCTATAGATTCTACTAATACAGTTGGCTACTACTTGTCTTGCATTTATGAGCGGAAGTGATCAGATGCTCTAATTGTCAATTAGTTCTTCTAAAATAACTTTTTTGTTTTGAATTCAATTCCATTGATCTTGAAAAGCAGGGAATACTCTTTTTGATGTGTTTTTCTAGGGTATTAGGGTAGAAGGTTAGTAGGTAGTGTAATGTTGTTTTGCTTAAGGGTGATTGATGTTTGCCAGCATACTAGTTGCATTACTGTAGTTCTTGTTTTGATATCCATTATTATTTACTACTCCCTCCGTCCCATATTATAAGTCACCCCTTTCTAAAAATAACTGGACCACAATATGTCATTTTATAAAATTTATGCATAAATTACCATATTTTGCCCATTATACCCTTGATTGATTAATTAATTAATCTTGAAAATGTATTTACTTTGACTAACCTAGGAAATCTACAAGTAATTAGTTTCATTGGGAGAGTACTTCATTCATTAATTAACTACTTTCTTTATTCACTACTCATTCTATAAAATCTGATTTTGAAAAAAAATATCAACAAACAAATTAAAAATAAAAGATGATAAAAAATTCAAAAATAATCTTGAAAGTAAAAAATTTCAGCAAATTTTATCAAGGAAGATGACATTTCAAAAAGTTCAAAGGATGTAAAAATAGAAGACTCAACCAACACATGTGAAGGCCAAATTGAGAAAAATCAAGATCCAAATAAAGGAGTTATGCACCATTTAAATAAAAAAACAAATGATTTGTCGAACTAGAACTAAAATTCATTTGTCGTCTAATTTCATTATCAATAACATCAGATTCAACAGGAAAATTTAGATCAATTTGAATATTTTGTGATGTTGTCATTATCAATAACATCAGATGTCGTCTAATTTCATTATCTAACATTTCATCATTTATTACAAAGTTGTCATAAGCAAACATTAAATAAGGGTATAAGGGTAAAATTACCTTATTTCTTAATTAAGTGCAAATGGAAAAGGTGACTTATAATATGGGACGGAGGGAGTATTTTTTTCAGTACTCTATCCTAGTATATTGTTTATTGTGTTTTGATTATTGCATTCTGGTATTTCTTGCTATATTTTCTTCTTTGTATCTGGAATTGCTGCATCTGAGCCGAAAGTCTTTCGGAAACCTCTCTACCTCCATGAGGTAGTGGTAAGGTCTGTGTACATTCTACCTTCTCCAGACGGCACTTTGTGTGATTTTACTGGGTATATTGTTGTTGTTGTTGATGTGTTTTTCTAGGATGCATATTTAGTGAAACCAGTGAACCTGGGAATGTTGGAGGTGTACTTAAATTAGTTTCTTTTTCCTTATGGGACAATGGGGTTACTAGGGGAAAATTGAAAGTTCAAGAAATGTTGAAAGTGCAAATTTCAATCTTTCAGGTGTTTGAAATACTCCTTGCCATGAAATGGAAAACTAGAGTCCTGTAAATTAAGTTACACCGATAAGTAGTTGTATCATCTGTTTTTGTCCAGAAATTTTCTTCGTCAGAACGTTTATCAACATCCATAATGTGCAAATTTCATATCTTAGGCAAAAGCACCCCTTTTTTTAGACATTCAGTTCCCCTATTAGGCAATTACAGGGAAATACTAGATAACAAAGCACAGTACTTATCTGCTGCCCATACCTCAGATGATACTGCTATCGATATTTCCTTGAATCTAATCGGAGGAGTGCTAATTCTGATTTATATTACTTGATCATCACTCAAAAATCTCAACTTATCTGTTATTGTCTATTTACAGATATCTGCATTACTTTGTCGAATGACATGATGCACTTTGTTTGTGTTTGCAGGATGGTAACACGTCTCTCCTGCCCTCAGTTACTCGTGTATGATACTTTCCAGTTAGGCAGATGTTTGAAATTTTTATGCTGGTCTCACCAAAAGATATATGTGGTGTGACATCAACGTTTTATTTATCAGATAGTTTTCTTTGTAATCAACCATTATTGACGACATCATGCTAATGCATTTGCATATTCAGGATCTACCGTTGTTTCATTGAGGAATTTTAGTTGGACAAACTTGATAAGCACACAATTTGTTTTTCCAGCCAATTTTTTTTTTCCAATGTGAATAATTTGTTTTTATGGTATCCCTTTGCAAAGGCTAAAGATAATTAGTTTTTTAATCTCTCCATCAAAGCCGCTTGAGATCTTGTCGTGCCGTCTGTTGCTACCATTTTTCAACTGACGTGTTGTTGGAGGATCTACTGATAAGTTTACTCTTGAAAAAATGGATTCTTGTTTTTTATTAGAAGAGGAGTTGTCTAGTAAATTTATTGAAAATAAATTTGAATAATCGAACAATTTCTCAGTGTTTACTAGGAAAATAGTACATTTAAATTTGTTAGTTTATAAAAATTTGAATAATCAAACAATGTCCACAAATACTTCAGTTCCCTTTGTTTGATTCATGTACAGATCAACAAATATTTTCCTCTACCACAACGCTTGATTCACTGCTGTTGTTGCAGCCATAAATTCTGTCTCTGCAGTGGATTGAGCCACAATGTCCTGCTTCATTGAGCACCATGAAAACATTCCTAAGCCAAGACTGAAACACTATCTAGATGTGCTATTCATGTTATCTGTACAATCACTATTAGAATACCCAAGAAGTTTCAAATCTAGTTTTTTTTAAAAAACTTGACACCATAATTAATGTTACCTTTGATGTATTTGGCAACTTGTTTTTTGCTGCATTTAGATGCACCTCACTAGCACAGTGCATGAACCTCGATAGTATGCTTACAACATACAAAATATCGAGTCTTGTAGCTGTGAGATACATCAACCAACCGACTAAGCGTCTGAAATATTACATCAACCAACCGACTAAGCCTCTGAAATATGTTTCCTCCACTTTCTATGCTCCATAATTCTTGCTTAGTTTCTCCTTTTTTGTTCATAGGAGTCCTCATCTCCTTGCAATCTTTTCATGTTGAACTTCTTGAGAATTTCCTTAGCATATTTCTTCTGGCAGATGAAAACTTCATCCTAAAACTTCATCCTATCCCTGCTTGATTTCCATACCAAGAAAATAGGACATTAGACCAAGGTCGGTCATTTTGAAGGCTTGCATCATTTCTTGCTCGAAATTTTCGATATGCTTCGTATTGCTTCCTATAACTAACACATCATCCACATATATAGACACAATAAGAATATCAATGCCATGATGTTTAACATAAAGAATAGATTTTGATAAACTATTTTCGAAGACTAAGCCCAGTAAATGGCCATCTATTCGACCATACCAGGTCCTAAGTGCCTCTTTAAGTCCATAAAGTGCCTTTCTTAGCCTATAAGCTGTCTTCCTTTACTTTTGCCACAAAGCCTTCGGGTTCCTCAACACAAATTTATTCTTGAAAAAATCCATTAAAGAATGTTGATTTGACGTCTATCTGGCACACTTTTCAGCCCAATTGTGCAACAAGAGCAAGAAGTAACCTGATTGTGTCAAGCCTAACTACTTGTGCAAATGTATCAAAATAATCCACACCAAAAAATTGAGCATATCCCTTAACTACAAGCCTTGCTTTATTGTTGTTCACTAAGCCATCTGCATTAATCTTCGTTCTAAAGACCCATTTCAACCCAATTATCGTTCTGTCTTCAGGTTGATCAACAAGCTCCCAAGTCATGTTCTTCTCAATCATAAACAACTCTTCTTTCATTGCAACCACCAATTTTTCATCATTCTTGGCTTCATTGTACCTAACAGGTTCACATACGGCTACATTGCATCTATGATATATATATATATATCAGTGAGTTGTCGAGTACTTTAACAGTAAATGATCCACCATTTCATCCTGTCGTGAGAGTGATATTTTCTTTTAAAAAAACTTATAGGAGACTTTTCTACTTTTTCAAAAAAGTTAAGGACAATTTTCTTTGAATCTTCCCAACACCACTCTTCATACTCTATAAAATATACAACTCTACTAAAGATTATATTCTCAGTTTGTGGTTGGAAGACTTTATATGCCTTTGAAACTGAACTATATCCAATAAAATGCCTGAGACATATTTTTTTATCTAGCTTATCTCGTTTAACTTGAGGAACGTAGGAAAAATATAGACAACCTAACACTTAAAAAAACTATCTCTACTCGGTCCCGTTCAATACATACAAAATGCACTAGCACAAAAAGTTGAAATTATAACGTTTTCATAATCAAGATAAATTACATATAATCTTGTGCTACAATCGTACCGATGACATTTCCAATTTCCATCCTAGATTGTGAGCAAAAAACTTTATACTTATAAAAACTAATGATATAATTCTCTCTGTATAAGCTAAAACTCTATACAACAAATCATCTACTATATAAATATACATACACCATAAATGAATATATGATCTATTAAAACTTTTATTAAAACTGAATGAATAATTATTCTATAATAAATACTATATCTAAGCATATGGTTAATAGTATATATCCCAACAATCTCCCATTTAGACTTTAACCATCAAAATTGTTATAATGTACTATATGTAAATGCATGGTTATTGTATATACCCTAACAATCTCCCACATAGATATTTAATCTTGAATATTGTTAGAATACTATTCCTAAACACATGATTAATAGTATATACCCTAACAATATCCCACTTAGACTCTTAACAATGCATTTACAACTTTCACAGGCATTACATTATTTCTTATCGAAAGAAATTTACCAAGTTGTTCATGCAATTCGTCTAGTAGTGCTTCGTCGTAACTAATCGATTTGCACTAGATCTAGAGGGACCTTATAATGAAACCTTCCAAGAGTGTACTTCTTTTCGGGAGTTCCATCATAAAAGTTCTCTCAAGCATAAAAAACAAACCAATCTTCGTTATGATTCTCCCACTACGACTAAGTATTACTATTAAAATCACACTTCCATGTTCTTGAGTTTTAATTTTTTCTTCAAAACCTTTCGTTATTGAAATATTAACAAATTTTTCATGCAGTATTCTTTAATTTGCTCAACATCACTCCTACTAGTTGAGGTAGTAGTTTTCTTATGTCTAGTAAAGTTTCTCCCACTACTTAATTTCAATGGAACGTTCTGACATACCAATTAGATGTTGCTAAGTGTCTGCAATTGACTCATTAGTTATTTCTTTATTCAGTCCCTGTAAAACTAGTTTACTTCTAGGAACATGGTTTACTAAATGATCCTTTTCTAGAATCTGTCAGTTGTGTTAACAATTGTCTTATTTTCTTTAGGACAGTAAAATAAACCTTCTTTCGTTCTTTAGGATATCCAATTAACACACACATTCCTTTCTTAATTTCAATTAACTTATTCTCATTCTCAGCACATGTGATGGACAATTCTATATTTGAACATGTCAGATATTAAACTTACGTCAAATCCAAGTAGTTCTATAGTTGTATAATGTTCTGATTTGAAAGAAATTAAATTCAGAATGTGATATGTAGTTCTTAGGACATATCCAAAAAAAAAAAAAAACTATGAATAGGTCAATCATTAATCTTATCATCTTCGTAAGAGTCTATTTCTTTTCTCTTTTACACCAATCTATAATATAGTATATGGTGTAGATAATTGAAATGCAATTATTCTATCAGATAAATGATTCATGAGCTCTACAAAGAGGCATACACCACTACAATCAGATTGCAATGACTTTATATATTTTTCATGATGCTATTTTCATTTCTGTCTTGAATATATTGAGTTTATCAAGACATTCAGACTAACAAAACATCAAAAATATATATTCATATCATTAGTAACCTTTTCAAAAACTCAGAATACTCAAATTCACCTCTTGCCTATATGATCATTTACCGCACAAATCAGAATAGATTAATTCTAACTTATCACTATTTTTATTTCCTTTTTAAGAGGAAATGTCTCTTAGTCATTTTTCTCCTAAACATGACTCACATATTGGTAGTGATTTCACTTTCAATGAACCGTTATGTCCATCCTTTAACTAACTCGAAGTTCTATCCAGAATAAATGACGTAAAAGCTAGTGTACAAATAAGTTTCATTTAATTTGAAGTATAGTTTCTTTTATGAGATAGATTAATAACATTCAATTCATGAGAGATAATACAAAAAAAATCACGCATCAATATACAATAAGAGATAAAAATTTATCAAACTCAATAATAAAAGAGTCACATCATAAATATATTAAGCATCCATCTCTTATCTAGTTAGAAACTGAAAAAAATTTCTTCTAATATAAGGTACATGTACAATGCATTCTTTGAACTAATATCTTATCTCTACGAAAAGAAATGCTTGAGTAGTACTAAGTGGGTGTTTAGAGTCTATTGATAATTTAAGATATAATAAACAAAATCGATTATAATATGTCAAATAATCCTAAATAATAAAATTTAGGGCTCATTTTATACACAGATATCCATGCATCTCAAATAGCCAATCAATGGGATTGGAAAGCTACTCATGCAATACACATATACAATGACCGATTATTCACTCCATAAACTTATACAAACCTAACTCAGATGGAGAGTCTAGTGTTAGTTTAAGTCAAGTAAAAATCATTCTAGTTACATTTATCCAATCATATATTACTCAATTTAGGAGAGTTAATACAAATTATCAAAACTAACGATTAAATACATAGTAACTTGTATTAATTTCATCCATTATGGAGGAAGGTCTAAGACAAAACATGAAACTAATACTTCACTATTATTTAATCAAATATGATAAAAAAATTCATATGACGATCCAAAAATAAATAAATTTCTTACTAGGTTGTTCTTATGAATCTACCAAATTTCAGATCAATCAGATTTTTTTTTCGAATTCCAAAATTATGATCAATTTGGTTGAAAATGTTGTTTGGCCAAAATAGAATTTAAGATTTTTCTGTTCAGTGGTTCTTATCATATCATCATTTGTGAAACAGATACACAAATCAAGAAAAACGAACAAAATTCTAAAACTATTTACTTTATCTAAGTACTATTTCCCAAAAAATCAGCATATAAGTATACATTGAACAATAAAATTCAAACTAGTTCTCATGAATATCCATTCATCTTGAATGACAAATTTTGATGAAAAATAACTACTCATGCAACATACATATGTGATGTCAGATGTTTACTCCAATAAATTTTGAACAAAAGCTAACTTAGATGGAGAGTAAATTTATGCGAAGCGAATATCATTATCCCTAGATCCATTGATCCAATCAAATATTACTCGGAGAGTCAATACATATCATCAAAACTAGAGATTAAATTTTAATGACATGTATTATCGGAAGGTATAAGACAACACATGAACTTAATACTTCACTAAAATTTATTCATGAAGACCATAGAGAACAATCTCAATCACTACTATATCATAGTCGAGTAATTTTCTTTAAAACTATTTTTCAAGATACAAAAAAATATTCAAAAAATCATCTAAGTGACCTCAAATTGTCAAATCACTGCATAACAATGAGTAATTTTAATTTTATTGTTTCTAGTGAACCTATCAAATTTCATATCAATCAGAGTTAAACAAATATTTATCTCCAAAGTTATGTTCAAATTCAGACTCAAACAATTTAAGAAAAATAATCAGATCTATACCCTTATCATAAATCAATACATGTTAAATTATTAACGTGTATTCATGTACCACATTTAACATAAATTAAATCAATATAAATGATTGATTCACACTAAATCATATTTTAATTTGAAAAAGCAACTTAAAATTCGTCTAAACGACCTCAAAAACCACAACCGCATAGCAATGAGTATATCTTGCTTGGCCGTTTTCAATGAACTTACCAAATTTCAGGTCAATTGGATTCTATAAAGAATCTTTATTTTCAACTCTATGACCAAATACAAACTCAAGTGATTTAAGCATATTTAAGAAATAAAAAAATATGACCTACATTCTTATCACATATCAATTCATATTAAATTATCATGTGTAATCATGTTTCAAATTTAACATAAACATAACTAACGTAAAGAATGAACTTATCATATTTAATTAAATTTTTAATCCAACTAACTACCTAAACCCATCTAAATAATTTTCGATGAAGCCATCAAATTTCAAGTCAATAAAAGATCATAAAATTCATGACCACCTAAACTATGATCAAATTTGAAAAATAGTCATTTTAGGTATAGTTAAAGATTAAAATAACTTGATTCATATTTTCATTTTCTTTTAATAATAATTATCTTATGAGCACAAGATAAACGTTGCGTCCTTTCTTTAGCTAAGAGACGCAACACATTTTCATAACAAATTGTCCTATCAATTAATAGATTTGAGAATCCAAGATATTAGGTTTTCTCCTTTTGAGTGTAAACCTCAATACCTCTTCTCATGGATTAATTAAGCATCACTAGTATCTAAAGGTAAATCTCCCTTTGAGTAAACAAACCTTCACAAGTATGCATTTATGCAAAGCAATTTATACATATCACATTGAATATGTTTCAATGACTTAAATAAATAAATCACATAAATAAATCATATTAATTAATCATAATTTTCAATTTATGTAAATATTGATCTAATCTCACATGTATAAAGCTTAAGAATTTATATTGACTTCAAATAAATATATTAATGTTAGTGATTACTATTTATTAATAAAAAAATCTTAATGATAACATCATATACATATAAGAAAAATTAATACCTATGTAATATAATCAAAATTATTAAATACACATATAAAACAGTCAATCAAAATAAAGGCAACCAATTTTGACCTTACCGACTTACCGTGGATTAAACTATGTATTCAAACTACACAATTTTTCTCATGTGCAACTATATTGAAAACATCAAAATTTCTTGGCCCCACCCGTTATCGGGCAGCTACCCTTACTTTGCTTTTCTTTTTTCCTTTTCTGGCCAATCACTAAAAGAGAAGCCCATTGTACTTCACATGGAAGTCCAACGCATAACTGCTATTTCTCAAAATCAATAAAATACAACAACAGTTTCGCCGCCCGTTATTTCTCAAAATCGAGAAAAATTACAAATAGCAGGTTCTCTCCCTTTTTAATGCAAAAATAAGAATAAATTATACAACAATTTACTCATTGTACCAAAAATCTAGGTTATTTCCCAGTCGACAAGCAACAAAAAAAACTTATTCAACAATTTCAACATTGTACCAGAATTCTAGCATCCTTGACATTCGGCAAGCGAAAATCAGTTTTCCGTATTAAATCATTAACCGTATATATATAATTTTATACATATTCTTTATCTAGATTATCTATTTAGATGTAAGCGATGACTCTAATGCCAATTGTTGGAAAACTATATGCACAATGGAAGCATACCAGAATCATACTACTTACATGAATAATAGATAACCAATAATGTTTATGCTAGAACACATATCATCATTCTAGAACACATAAACCTGAAATTCAATTCAAGAATTACTTCTTGCAACGTGAGCAGATATCTTCAAGAGAGTCCACAAATTAGAAAGACCTTCAAGCGAATCTACAAGATAGACAACAACTTTGCAGTCTTCTACAATAATCCTAAGCTCATATCCGAATTCTTTCAATACTTGAATGGGCAAGTATCGAATATAAAACTTATTCTTTTTAGGGTTAGAAGAATCCCTAATTATAGAGATTTCTTCCAATTCCAAAGAGGAGAACCAAAAACAAACATTGTTTTTTCTTGAACCAAAACTTTACACGTTAGTTTTCCTTTTAAAAGAAAACCAACGTATGTCTCCCCTTTTCTCCTAAGAAATGGGATTCGTAGTTCTAGTTAAATATCGGCACTATAGGGACCACATAATTAATTATTGAGGCTTCATTTTATGGAAATAATTCTAAATAATAAATTTGAATTATTTTTATCATGATAAATTATAAATCATTCTACTAGAAATTCATAATTGCACTCCTCTATTTATATTTCAAAATTCTCCATTAAACACTTATGTAATTTCCCATTTTAAGATTACAAATATTAATCAATAAATTAAATTATTGTCGATTTTAATTCAATGATTAATTTCCTTTAGAGCACTGCTTAACTTATTTCATATGTCGAATTCATAAATCCACTTGTAAGGTTTGACATGATGAAAACTTATAAGCTTCTCAAAAAGGTATATCATCAATCTCTATATCGAGACATGGATTCCATCAACTAACTTATTATTTCACCAATATATATTATTGTCATCCAATTTACCAGACATATTGATCTATCTCAGAATCTCACCTTTTAATAAATCAAAACGATAATTTATTTATACATATCATAATAGTTATTTATGGATTAAGAATATAAGTCCATTTAAATTTTTAGAGAATATTTTTTTTAGCCAGTTTAAAAAAACTATCTCTACTCGGTCCCGTTCAATACATAAAAAATGTACTAGCACAAGATGTTGGAACTATACCGTTCCCATGATCACTACTAAAAAATACTATATTTAGCTACGAACTTCATCGCTAGTCTGTTACTATTTTGCTCATCGCTAACAAAAATCAGTCGCTAATTCATCGCTATGTGAGTTTAGCAACGGAATTTGTTGTTTAGCGTCAAAAAATTTCTGTCGCTAAATCTAGTTTTTTTAGTAGTGGATCAAGATAAATTACATATAATCTTGTGCTACAATTGTATCGATGACATGTCCAATTTTAATCCTAGATTGTGAACAAAAAACTTTATATTTATAAAATTGATGATATAATCTTCTGTGTATAAGCTAAAATTCTATAAACTAAATCATCCACTATATAAGTAAACAAACATCATAAACGAATATATGATTTATTAGAACTGTTATTAAAATTGAATAAATAATTATTCTATATGAAATACTATATCTAAACATATGGTTAGTAGTATATCCCATCAAAGGGGACACAATTTATCACATGTTATTCTTTCTTCTCTTGGGGTTATCAGAACTGTCCCCACATGGAGCCTCTGATGTTTTAAACTCCATCTGAATACATAACCCATGTACCGAACGCGTTTCTAGAAGACAAGATTGCATCCTTCTTGACTTAGGGAGTCATTCTCAGACTGAAATCAGCTACGAAGTTTGCCGATACTTGGATTTTGATCACATTAGGGCTTATAAACTATGTAGAATTTGCTCAGTTCCACTGCCCACTTTTCCATTCTTCATGACAACTCAGGTTTATGAAGGACGTTTCGCAGCGGGTGTATCGTGAAACAAATGATTATTGCTTTGAAAATATGGCCTCAACTTCCGAGAAACCTCCACAAGGGCCAAGAAAAAATACTCCATGAGCCACACTCAAAGATTCTTACTAACATAATAGATTGGACATTGCAAATCTTTTAACTCCTTGACAGCAAGTATGATAGTTGATACAACGTAATGACACATCTATTTTTGATAGCAAATGTGGACTGGAAAGATACGGCTTCAACTCTCGCAAGGCCTGTTGACATTCTGTGGTCCATGTGAACTAGTTCTTTTTCCTCAGTAGGGAAAATAAATGATGGGACCTTTTTGAGGACCTTAATATGAATTTTTTGAGGGCAACCACACACCTAGTCAGCCATTGCACCACCTTAATTCCATGAACCACGTCTGAAATCTCCTCAATTGCTTTGATCTTATTTAGGTTCACCTCGATCCCATTTGACAAAAGAAAAGCTAGAAACTTACCAGAGTCGACACCCAAGGAACAATTTTCTGGGTTCAACTTTTTGTAATTCTTTCTCAAAATGTCGAAGGTTTCCTTCGGGTGGGTATGATGGTCTCCTATTTCCAAGGATTTCACAAGCATATCATCGATGTAAACTTCCATGGGCTTGCCTATCTTCTCCTCGAACATCTTATTAGATTGCTTTCATTCTTTTAACCAAAAGGCATCACATTGTAGCAGTATATGCCATAGTTCGTGACAAAAAAAGTTATCTTGGTCCTCCGGATCCATTTGAATTAGGTTATGCCAAGAGTACACATTGAGAAAACTCATTATTTCATGTCCAGCTGTGGTACTAATCATTCAGTCGATGTTTGGCACTGGAAAAGAGTCTTGTTAGGGACCGAAAATAAGCAGGTGTCATGCGGAAGCTAGTAAAGCAAACCTCGAACGACCACAAGTAAGAAGATAAACGAGAAATATACCAAAAGACACAGATTTAACGTGGTTCGGTCAATCGACCTACGTCCACAAAGGAGATGAGCAATCCACTATAAATATGAGAGTACAAAATATAGAGAGAAACAACCTCAACCAATTCACTCGGAATACATGGGAGGTTCACACAAGTGATAACATATCAAGCTTGTGACCCACAAATTCTCCCCCTAACCAAAACTCTCAAAGCCCTTAAGACTACATTGTGAATGCTTATTAAGTTAGAAGGAACAAATCTATATTTATAGAGTCCTAAAACCTTTCCTACAAGAAAAGGACTACTCAAAATATTAAAATCTTTTCCTAAAAGAAAAACTTATTTATGGTAAGAAATCAGGGCAAATAAACCCCAACAAATCTCCCGCTTGGCCTGAATTTATGACAAAATAAATTTGTCCACCTTCTTCACATAATCTTTAGGATCTTTCATCTCTTCTCCATAATCTCCTCCATCAAATCTACGTCTCGATACAGAGAACCTCTCTGAAACAATTTCTCCAACAAAGATCTTCATTACTGTCAAAAAGGTTGTGGCTAGAACTACATCCGCCAAGAAGAACACCTCTTTCTAACTTGGTTCAATCATCGATTATCGAACCACTGAACCTGATTCCATCATTGAATCTGGCTCTGATACTACTTGTTGTGACGAAAAGATGAAAACGAAAATCTAAAATAAAGAACACCAAGTTTAACGTGGAAAAATTCTTCAAAACGAAGATAACTACCACGGGATCGACAAGATCCGAATTGCTTCACTATAACAATAAGAGAGTTACAATTATTCTTCTAATGGCTACACAACAAGTGCCAAAAGAGAACAAACAATAGCTACACCAACAAAAGATAAATAGAAAGAAACATCACCCAAACGCAGCTGCTGTTCGGGACATAACATAGGATCTTTCTGACAACCGAATACGATCTCCACCGTTCAAATCAACCGACAAGATGTCTGGAACACTCAGTCCAAATTTCAGCCCGATCCAACGGTTAGTTAATCAGAAAACACGATCTGAAGGTTGGTGGTCGGAATAAAAGACTGCAACAAAATAACCATTTTTCTTCTCTTTTCTCTCTTGTTGAAAGCTCTCTCAAAAACCCTCTCTTATGTCCTAATGTCTTTCAAAGACAATACTAATGAGCAATCTGAATTATTCTCTCAAGACCATCCTCTATTTATAGAGTTGTGCTTTTTCTTACAAAGCCAAAACCAACTCCAAATAGGATTACTATTCCAATCCTTTTCCTAATAGAATTGGAAACCAAATAAAGAGAATAATTCCAATCCTTTTTCAAGTAGGATTAGGCCATGGGCCTTTGGCTAGAACATGGGCAATAGCCCAACAATTTGGGCACAATTTATTAACATCTTTAAAATCAATAGACATTCCAGACTTCTTTTGTTTTTGGGCACCATGACTATATTTGCCAACCACTTTGGGTAACTTCCTTCCTGGGATCAATCCTATTTTGAGAAAATAGGTCACCTCATCTTTGACAAACATGTTCTTGTCATCGGATATATGCTGCCTCTTTTATATTAATAGGGGAAAATTTGGATCTATCCCCAACTTGTGGATAACTATGTTCATAGGGATACCTATTATATCAAGACGAGACTAAGCAAACAATCGCTTTAGCTCTAAGAAAATCGATGACTTTGCTGCTGAGCTTAAGATTTAGTCTAGTGCCCAGATATACCATTCTTTTCGGGAAATCCATGAATAATATGACTTGCTCGAGCTTCTCTATCGTGGACTTAGTTGCATCTCGATCATTCAAGATGTAACAAGATATTGGTTTTCGGTACCACTCTTTCTTTGTTTTAACCGTCTCTGGAAGACCTTCGTCTGCATCGCTCATGAGCAAGGGTTCCGGCTTCTTAATTGCTATTTTTATAACTTGGGTCAACACACTCCTTGGGGAAATATATGGCATACATTTTCTTTGCAACCAATAGGTCTGTCTTATCCTTGTGTCATTGGGAATTTCATCACTTGATGGTATGTTGAAATCTTTTATCTACAGTTTCAAATATTAGAAGTGGTATGAGGAGCCCTTCTTCTTGAAGGATCTGTGAAGGCAAGGAGATAAGTTTTTTCTTCAGTTCTTCTAAGGGGAGCGAGATGAGCAACAATAACATGACATCCACCAACTTCTTTGGTCCAGGCCCTGCTATGGTTTCAGGAGAAAATTATCAGATATGGGTAATAAAGATGAAGACTTATCTCAATGCTCTTAATCTATGGGAAACAATTGCAAGTGAAGATGATCCTCCTCCACTTGGACCGAATCCAATAGTTGCACAAATGAAGATTTATAAAGATGCGAAGTCAAGAAAACCAATGTAACACCCCATATTCGAAAAAGGGAAATGAAACAAATTTCCATAAGTTTCAGGTGCAACCCACGGCCCGTGGAAGGGACGACAGACCGTAGGTGTGGTCCGTGGGTGGGCTCCCTAAAACAGACCAGGAAGGCCAGAATCACGGCCTGACCAACAGACCGTTGGTAAGACCACAGTTCGTGGTTAGGGCCCATGGTTCGATGGCCCAATTCCAACTTTTTGATGACCAATGACGGTCCACCAGGACGGGCTGTGGGTCAGACCACTGTCCGTCGATTGGGGTCCGTTGGTGGGCAACTGGCAGTTTTTTTTAGGGGCAGTTGGGTCTTTTCCTAATTAATTAACTCCTATACTATGCCGTTTTACCCTTCACTAAGACCCCCATATAAATATTTTCAACCCCGAAATTAGCCCATTCACTTCATTCTTCCAAATTCACAAAAAGAAGATCAATTCTCCTCTCCAAAATAATTCTCTCTCTAGAAACTTGAAGAACAAGAAGAAGGATTCAACCTAGGGTTTCAAGTCAAGGTCTCAATTCCTCCATTAAAGGCTAGCATTTGGAATCAAGGTATGATAGTTTTCATCCATGGATTCCTTCCATTCATGGAGTCCTCAAATTCTTCTATTTCTAAAGGTGGAATTTCCCAATTTAGTTAGGATATTCTTCAATTATCATGGGTTGTTTTCATTATTGACTTAAATGATTGAATTATTATCTCTTATGCATGAATTTATGAAATAATATGATTTTATGATGATTTTCCCATGAACCCATGTAATCCCCATGTTTTCAAGTCAGGAATCATATGATGTGGGCTTTGGATCTTAAAGGAAGAGTTTTGTGAAATAAAGCATGTATTCCTAGCTTTACATGAATTTATGATGAAATCCATATATAAACTATGTTTTCTAAATGTTGATGATTGAAAGTGGGCTTTGAAACTCAAGAGGTAAATTATGGACTTATGCATTTTTTATGAAATCTATGCAAATATTTTAAGGGTGCTTTGAGAGTAAAGTACCAATGATCATGATGTGTTATTGAAAGGATTTTCTCATGTACACATAAGAGCAAGATGTAAAAGGTTTTCTCACATAGAAATGATTCTTAGGTTGAAAGGCTTTCTCACCTAATTGAATGAAAGAGTAAGAGCTATCCTAACAAAACTAGCTTGGATTGGTTATCCTAGGATGCCTTTCCATGAATATAAGGTCAAGTATGTAATGAATATTCTATGGGATTTATGCTTAACACCGAGAGGATATTGAGATGGAGACACTTTCGTTACTAGAGGTCGGGTTTCTAAAAGCAATCTCATTATCTCTTACCTATGTGCCCCTATAGAATGATTGTCTCAAGAGACATTAGCTAGTGGATCCACTTAAGCTAGAAGTTCATGGTTCTACCTTGGTAAGTAGGACAACCCTTTTCGGTGTAGGAGACACCATGGATCATGTTATAGCTCACATGGTCTCTATGTTGGTTAAGGCTAATTCCCCACATTAATAATAAACTAAGGTTACTTCAAGAAGTATCATATATGAGTTCAAAGGTTTTAAAGTTGATGTTAGCTTGGATTGACCATGGTTTGATGACTTATGTTTTCTAATTCTATTATATCATGTTTTAGCTTGGTCAATTGCATGCCTTTAAATGAAATATCCTTTTTAGCATGATTTAGATGTTTTATGCATGGCTATCATACTTGGTACATTATTTTTTACTAACACATACTTTTGCCTACATTTCCCCAAATGTAGGGTCTGACCGTCAAGGTCATTAATTTTGTGGCTAGAGGTTGACTTGAGATAATTTTAGGTTTGGTGAGTACACATGCTTCGAGGATGAACTTTCATTGTTTTAGTTCCTTTTCTTGTATTTCACTTTTGTACATGATGTATGGGCTAAGCCTAATTTCATTCTATTGTATTAAATGACTATGATGAAACAAGTGTATTAGACTTCTGCTTTGCCTTTATAAATGTTTTGGACTTGGACTATTGTTTAACTCTTATTGTTCTATTTCGTGTGTTATGAGAGCTAAGTCGCTTTTATGGAGTCCTTCGGGTTTCTATACGCTGTTACATC
The DNA here is from genome assembly GCA_029582685.1 of Solanum piurae. Taxonomy (NCBI): domain Eukaryota; kingdom Viridiplantae; phylum Streptophyta; class Magnoliopsida; order Solanales; family Solanaceae; genus Solanum; species Solanum piurae. The sequence goes on from JAJOOO010010222.1 coordinate 35,550, forward strand.
TAGGGGGTACCCTTGGGTCTTGACAAACTTGGTAATCAGAGGAAAATGTTTGGAATGGTCCTAGGATGTCGCATAACCCACGTCGAGTAGAGTCTTGTTCATGAGTGTTAAGCGCACCACATTTATAAATGAGATGCTACAAGATGATTAGGAAACTCCACTTGTTTTATTACTCTTAAGTCGTGCGATAGCGTTTAACTCTATAAGGTCTCTCTCTTAATCCTTATCCAGTGCTCTATCAATAAATGGCTACTCGAAGAGCTTATACTAGAAGGAATGTGAGGGAGAATGTGGAACAAGAAGCTCTTCAAGTTCTGGACGATCCTTTAGCCGAGCAAGTATGTAATGTAGAGTTTAGGGCTGCTTTTCAAGTGTTGGCTTAAGCTGTGACGGCCCAAGCCAATAGGGAGGTTACGGTTCCCGAGAACCCAAATGTGGGCACGTCGGATTCTAGAGTGAGGGACTCCACTAGGATGAATTCTTCAGAGTTGCATGGTTCTAAGGTTGAGTAAGATACTCAAGAGTTTATTGATGAGGTCTATAAGGTTTTGATGATCATGGGAGTTACGTGCCCATCCTCTGACACTGATCACAACCCTTCACAAAAAGTGCAGCATCTTTAAATAAAGTAGGCCAAAAGAATCCAGATTGCAATACCTTATGCGCCGTGCGCTCGCCTCCATGGTGTCCACCATATGGTGAAGAATGACAACTTTTCAACACTTGCAATGCCTCCTGTTCAGGTGTACACCTTCGCACCATCTGATCAGGTCCCTGCTTGAATAAGAAGGGCTCATCCCATATATAAAATCATGCCTCATACTTAAGCTTCTGCTTTTGATGTGTTGAGGCCCCTAGTGGAAATAAACCACTCACAAGAAAGTTCACAATATCTGCATACCAGGGTACTTGAGCAAGGTCCAAGGCCAACAATTGCTCATCGGGGAACTCTTCTCGAATCTGTCCTTCATTCCTCACATGAGATGAGTCCTCCAATATAGACAGAACCAAGACTCAAACAATAGCAATCAAAGGTAATTTCTACTCAAGAATTCTAAATACCCAATAAAATTCATGAAATAGACACTCTAAATCAGTCCAGAAGACCTAACTTGCACTTAAGTTTATTCATCTAACCACACTTCATCCAAAACCCACACACAATCAACAATAGGTAATTCTTTACTCAAGAAGTCAAACTACCCATAACAACATAACATACATCAATTCCCTCCCCTACCACTTACATCCACAACTCCCCAAGAACAAGATACCCCAACCCATAACAACAACAAGCAATGAAGCCACACTTCCACTCAAAAAGATAGCAAAATACGTACCTTGGATGGCGAAGAGGAGCGAAATTAAGAGATAGGAGAGTGAATTGCTTCCGCATTACAGATTGAAGCTTGAAAGATCGTAAGGGTAGAAAAGGGAGGGGAAAATCACAGTTAAAGGGAAATAATGGGGGATGTTAGGTCGAATTTGGGGTTAAAAGGGATTGGGTCAGGTAATTTTGGAAATAAAACGGGTAAAATCCATCTTATTTGATGAAAAGCAAAAAAAAACTTACTTGGAGGTACAATGCGAGAGCGTTACGTACCATTCTACCTCGTCCCGAAAATTAATTCCTGGCGAGGCAAAATTTTGGTCCAGGCTCCATGACGCAGAGATATTACGGGGTTTCCTTATTTTTGAGGGAAAAATCAATTCCCGTCGAACCAAAATTCTTGGCACCCTCCACGACGCGTGCACGTTACGGAGGGTCTGCCTCATTCCAGAAAATTAATTCCAAGTGAGGAAAAGTTCAAACCTATCTCCATCACGTGCCTTGGGTGCAAATATATATTTCCTGCACATTTAAAGCACAACACCCATTAGTGCAAACACGATGGGTTGCCTCCCATCCAACGCCTTATTTTTGGTCGTGGTTTTCCTAATATATCTCCTCTTTTTTATTTTTTTTACTAATTCCTATGAATTGAAATAAAAACAAAAGAATAGAAATCCTAACTATTACAAGGGGTCACAGGTTGCCTCCCGTGCAGCACCTGATTTAACGTCGCGACACGACCCAACTCATGACTCATTCATCATTCAAGGTGAGTGCTTCTTGCTCATGATCACCATCATTCCCGAAGTATTGTTCCACTCGTTGCCCATTAACAAGGAAAGTGGAGCTCTTAAGACTTAAGTTTTGAGTTCAGTAAAGAGTAAAGTTGAAGTTCTTTTCTTCAAAGAAGTATATGGGGACTAAGTATTCCCAAAGAGATTTAAAATGTTTTCACATTTAAATTAGAACGGAAACTGAGATTTCCAAGATCGCCTTTGAGCTAAGTTTTTGAGAACTAATCTCAAATCACAAAAGAAGTATGTTTTTTTTAAACACAAAGAGCTAATATAATATAATATTTTTGGGAGTAGTATTGAGCACCGATGGGGAAGAGTTCATACAACTATCAGCCCCCTTAAACCATGTAGCCATCATGGGTAGAAAAGGGTCATAATTTTTAGATGAATCCTTTTCTCATAGACTAGTGGATCCACTTAGTAATTCAGGTCCTATACCTTTGGCCGAGTATAGGATGCGCTGGCAGCGTGAGGAAGATCGCTATATCATCACAATAGCTCTTATGTGATGGTTGTCGGTTAGAGAAACTCCCACAACAGTAATTGTATGGTTCCTCAAGGGGTTCTGCTTAGTATGAATGGGGGTATGGGACTTCATTCATGAATTGCACAAGTACACTTTGAGAGAGAGCATGGTATGTTTCTTTATGATTTTATGATTATAAGTTGACATCATGTTTAAATAGTTTTCTTTTTCTTTATATTTGCACTTGTTTTATACTGCTTTATAATAAAATGAGTTTAGTTAAGTATTCATGAGTTGAGAAGAGCCAAGGTAAGTGTTTCTTTTAGAATCTCTTTCAAGCCTATGTTGTTTTAGCATTCCAACTCGCATACTCGTACATTCAATGTACTGATGCCAATTGGCCTGCATCGTCTTATGATGCAGACACAGGTAACTAGGATCGGCATCCAGTGCATCGTTGATCCAGTGAGCAATTCAGAGTCTGTTGGTATGCCTCTTTTCATTCCGAAGGATCCCTTTTGTTTACTTTCAGTATTAGATAGTTCATTAGGATGTCGTGGTCCTATTCCGACATCCATCTCAGTTGTTTTAGAGGCTTCATAGATAGTCAGTCAGATGTTGGTTCATTCGTTATCATTTTGTTATTGACTTATGTTCAGATTTGAGTTGCCATTTTGGCTAAGTTAAATGTTTATTTTCAAAACATTATGAGTTCAGTATGAGACAATTAAGTTGTTTAGCATTTGAATTCTTTTCTTATTGCATATAGTCTTCCGCTAAGTAAGTAAGCTAGGCCAAGGGTTCGCTTAGGGCCATCAATGATTCTCGAGTGCCAGTCCTGCCCAGGGTGTAGGCTCGGGGTGTGACATATGGTAGGAGGTGTAGATCTCCCATAGGTTAGTATGAGGTGGGTGAAGTTTTCCTAATAGGTCCCGAATTGGTACATGAGGCCATAGAAAAAGTTTGACTTATAAGAGAAAGGTTGAAAACAACTCAAAGCTGGCAAAAGTCATATGCCGTTGTGAGAAGAAGGGATATTGAGTTTGATGTTCATGATTGGGTTTACTTAAAAATCTCACCCATGAAGGGTGTAATGAGGTTTGGTAAGAAAGGGAAGCTTAGTCCCCGATGTGTAGGCCCATGTCAAACTTTGAAATGTATTAGTAAGGTTGCTTATGAATTTGATTTGTCCAATGAGTTGGCATCAGTGCATCCTGTTTTTCATGTCTCTATGCTTAAGAAGTGTGTTGGAGATCCGACATCCATAGTTTCCTTAGAAGGGTTGGTAGTTAAGGAGAATCATTCTTATGAGGAAGTTCATGTTGAGATTCTAGACCGATAAGTCAAGAAGTTAAGAAATGAAGAAATAGCTTTTGTGAAAGTGTTGTGGAGGAATCAGTTAGTTGAGGGTGCTACTTGGGAGGACGATGCCGTTATGATGCTCCGATATCCTCATCTCTTTCCTTCTACTCCTTTTCCAGCTTGAGGTAATGAGTTGATCTCAGTTTGTTCTTTGTTCTGGAGTCATGTGTATTATGTGTTTTCATGATTTCCTTATGTTATACATGTTCATGAAAACTTATGTTTTGAAAGAAAATGAGTTTACATTATTGATTTACCCTATGTTGTTGTGCATTCAGTATGAGTTGCCTATAGACTTCATGAGATGAATTGATGAACATGCTTTAGCTATGCTTTTTGAGAACGAATTGCATATGGGCTCCATGAGATTGTGTTGAGCATGCTTTTAGCTTGAAGAAGGTAGTTCCTCCTTGAACATGAGTAATATTGAAGTTTCATGCATATTGAGTTGCTAAATGTAGCTCCTACTTCCTTCTGATGCATTCAGTATGTTTAGCTTGGAGTTGATGTTTCCTCCTTATATATGTGCATTGCATGCATGATCCGATGTTAGAGTTAGTTTCACCCCTCTTATGATGCTTTGAGAATGTCCTAGCTTGGAGTCGATAGTACCTCCTTGGTTATGTGCATTTAGATGAAGTTGCATTTTAGGTTGGGTTGTTACGTTCCTCTTTAATCTTCTGAGAACCATTTTGATTCTCATTCAAATATAAATGGTCCCAAGGGGGAGATATTGTGACTCCCCGTATCCGAAAAAGGAAAATGAAACAAATTTCTAGAAGTTGCAGGTGCAACCCACGACCTATGGAAGGGACCACGAACCGTAGCTATGGTCCGTGGGCGGGCTCCCTAAAACAGACCAGAAAGACCAGAATCATGGCCTGACCAATGGAACATTGGTTAGACTACGGTTCGTGGTTAGGGCTCGTGGTTCGATGGACCAATTCCAACTTTCTTATGACTAACGACGGTCCACTAGGATGGGTCGTGGGTCAGATAACGGTCCGTCGACTAGGGTCCGTTGGTGGGCAGCTGACAGTTATTTTTAGGGGCAGTTGGGTCTTTTCCTAGTTAATTAACGCCTATACTATATCGTTTTACCCTTCACTAAGATAAGTATTTTCAACCCCGAAATTAGCCCATTTACTTCATTTGTCCAAATTCATAAAAGAAGATCAATTCTCCTCTCCAAAATATTTCTTTCTCTAGAAACATGAAGAAGAAGAAGGATTCAACCTAGGGTTTCAAGTCAAAATCTCAATTCCTCCATTAAAGGCTAGAATTTGGACTCAAGGTATGACAATTTCCATCCATGGATTTCTTCCCTCCATGGAGTCTTCAAATTCCTCTATTTCTAAAGGTAAACTTTTCCAATATAGTTAGGATTTTCTTCAATTATCGTGGGATCTTTTCATTATTGATTTAAATCATTTAATTATGATCTCTTATGCATGAATTGATGAAATACTATGATTTTATGATGATTTCCCCATGAATCCATGTAATCTCCATGTTTTCAAGTTATGAATCATATGATGTGGGATTTGGATCTTAAAGGAAAAGTTTTATGAAATCAAGCATGTATTGCTAGCTCTACATGAATTTATGATGAAATTGTATAACCCATGTTTTCTAAATGTTGATGATTGAAAGTGGATTTTGAACCTCAAGAGGTAAATTATGGACATGCATTTTTTATGAAATCTATGCAAATGTTTAAAGGGTGCTTTGAGAGTAAAGTACCAATGATCATGATGTGTTATTGAAAATATTTTCTCCTGTACACATAAGAGTAAGATGCGAAAGGTTTTCTCACATAGAAAGGATTCTTAGGTTGAAAGGCTTTCTCACATAATTGAATCAAAGAGTAAGATCTATCCTAATTAAACTAGCTTGGATTGGTTATCCTAGGATGCCTTTCCATGAATAATAAGGTCAAGTGAGAAATGACTATTCCGTGGGATTTATGCTTAGCACCGAGAGAATATTGAGATGAAGGCTCTGCCGTTAGTAGAGGCCGAGTTTCTAGAAGCAATCTCCTTATCCCTTACCTATGGCCCCCATAGATGATTGTCTCAAGAGACATTAGCCAATGGATCCACTTAAGCCAGAAGTTTATGGTTCTACCTTGGCAAGTAGGACAACCCTTTTTGGTGTGGGAGACACCGGGGGATCATGTTATAACTCACATGGTCTCTATGCCGGTTAAGGATAATTCCCCACATTAATAATGAACTAAGGTTACTTCAAGAAGTATCGTATATGAGTTCAAAGGTTTTAAAGATGATGTTCGCTTGCATTGACCATGGTTTTATGACTTATGTTTTCTAATTCTATTATATCATGTTTTAGCTTGGTCAATTGCATGCCTTGAAATGAAATGTCCTTTTTAGCATGATTTAAATGTCTTAGGCATGGCCATCGTACTTGGTACATTGTTTTGTACTAACGCATACTCTTGCCTACATTTCTCCAAATGTAGGATCCGACAGTTAGCGTCATTAGTTTCGTGGCTAGAGGTTGACTTGAAATATTCCAAGATTTTGTGAGTCCTCATGCTTCGAGGATAGACTTTCATTATTTTAGTTCCTTTTCTTGTGTTCACTTTTGGACATGATGTATGGGCTAAGCCAATTTCATTCTATTGTATTAGATGGCTATGATTAGACAAGTGCATTAGACGTCCACTTTGCCTTTATAAATGTTTTGGACTTGGACTATTGTCTTACTCTTATTATTTTATTTCTTATGTTATGAGAGCTAAGTGGCTTGTATGGATTCCTTCAGGGTTCTATACGCCATGTTACATCTAGGGGTACCCCTGGGTCGTGACAACCAAAGGCTCTCACATGTCTTTATTCATTACTTTCTGATGTGATCTTCACAAGAATAATGTCTTGTGCATAACCTAAAGAAACATAGGAGAAGCTAAAAGAGGAGTTTGACAAAAGTGACATAGTGAAGACTATAAAACTATTAACTCTCAAAAGATAATTTGAGATGTTAAGGATGAAACAAAGAGATACCATGAAAAAGTATATTGCCAAACTTCTAGAGATTGTTAACAAAATAAGGCTGTTTGGTAAAACCTTTCTAGACTCAAAGGTGGCGGAGAAGACGATGATAAACTTACCAAAAAGGTTTGTGTCCAACATTTCAACAATAAAGGAATCTTGTGATTTGAAGACCTTATCTCTGGCAGAACTGATCAACAAGTTGCAAGCCCAAGAACAAATATCAAGTATAAGAGGTGAAGAAGTAACAAAAGTGGCATTTGAAGAACAATAAAAAGGCAAGAAACTTTTGAAGGACAATCGAAGGATGGAAGGATATAAAGTAGCAAAGGTAAAACCATGGAAGGAATCTTCAAAAAAAGGGAAGTTTCCACCTTGCAACCATTGTAAAAGAACGAATCATCAAGAAAAAACTGTTGGTTCAAAGGAAATCCATCAATTAAGTGCATATTCTGTAGAAATATGGGCCATATTGAGAAAAATTGCAAGGTCAAACAGAATCAACCACAACAACACCATGTGCAACATGCAAATTTTGATGAGAAGTCCAAAAATGAAGAAGAAAGCTTGTTTATGGCTTTTCATCTAGAAAACACAACCAAAGAATTCTCATGGTTCATTGATAGTGGATGTACGAGTCATATGTCACACAGTGAGCTCTTGTTTCACACACTTGACAATACATTCAAAGCTAAAGTTAGGATGGGAAATGGTGAAATAGTCGATGCACATGCAAATGGTTCATTTTCCTTTCAGACTACACAAGGTACAAAGTTTATACATGACGTGTTGTATGTTCCTTGTTATGTGTGGCTCAAATGATGTCTAAAGGCCATTCCTTATTTTTAAGGGTAAACATTGTTTGATCTTTGAATATGAAGATAGTTTAATTGTTGAAGTAGATATGATGGATAAAACTTTTCATTTAGATGGAAGTTTGATGGTGCAAAATTTTCAAGTACGAATGAGTCATGGTTGTGACAAAAAATATATGGTCATTTTGACTATGCTACTTTAAAATCTACGTATGAAAAAGGCTTGACTAAGGATTTACATGAGATTTCACTATCTAAAGAAGTTTGTGAGTCTAAAGAAATTTGTGAGTCTTGTCAGATGGGTAAGATACATAGGAAAGAATTTCCTAAAAATGCTACATGGGAGGGCAACTGAAAAACTTGAACTAGTTCACACTGATGTGATCTATGCAACATTCTATTTGGGACACAATAAATAAATTGTGCTCTTTATTGATGACTTATCAAGGCTTACTTGGGTGTATTTTTTGAGTAACAAGTCTCAGGTATTTTTAGTTTTTAAGAAATTTAAAGCTTTTGCAAAAAGACAGAGTGGTAGTAGATAAAGGCTTTGAGTTCAAACAATGGTGGTGAATACACTTCAAATATGTTCAATAAGTATTGTGAAGATATGGGGATTGATCAGAAGTTGACAATAAGATATTCACCTGAATAAAATAGAGTCTAGGAGAGGAAGATCAAGACTATTGTTGAAATAGCTAGATGTTTGTTGCTTGAAAAGAAACTACCGCAAAGCTTTTGGGTAGAAGTTGTTTATACTTTAAGAGTATTTTTTAAATAGGCTTCCAACTAAAGTTGTGGATGAAAAAGATCCTATTGAGGCATGGAGTGGAATAAGACCATCTGCGAAGAACTTAAGAATCTTTGGTTCGATATGCTATTCTCATGTTCCTTCAGTCAAACGAAGCTAACTTGAACCAAAATGTGAATTGGGGATATTTATTGGTTAATTATCACAATCAAGGGTTATAGAGTTTTCAACTTTCAAACCAAATGTCACGACCCAAAGTACAACCTAGACGTGACATGGCATATAAGACTCCGAGAGGACCTACATAAGCCACTTAGCATACAATATCATACAAGATAATAGAATACTAAAAGAGTTTAAAGAGTAGCATTTGTATATCAAAGAGTTTGACAAAAATAGTGGACGTCTAACATAAGTCTCAAAGCAATATAATACATCATAAGGAAGTGATTAGGACATAACCCATACATCATATACAAAATCTGAAATGAAAAGAAATGAACGCAACAAAAGAGTCTCGGTCCTCAGAACATAAGAACTCACAAATTTGTAATATCTATTCAGGATCAGTAGCCACGAGTATGGGAGGTAGGAGCGTCAGACCCTACATTAGTGAAAAAATGTAGGAAAAACTATGCATTAGTACATGGAATGTACCAAGTAGGATAACAATGCAGAAGAGTTATGAAATCATGCTAAAAGGACTTTATATGACATGCAATGACCAAGCTAAATCATAAAATAATATGTTAGAAAATACAAGTCATAACTATGGTCAATGCAAGCTAAACATCTTTAAAACACCTTTGAGATACTTATAGAAGTAACCTTAGTTCATTATTATGGGAAGTAGCCATTAACCGACATATATACCATGTTAGCTATAACATGGAATCCAAAGTCTGCCACACACCTTATAAGAACCATAAACTTCTATCTTAGGCAGATCCAGTAGCTAATGTCTATCTAGACAAACCTATGGTGGCACATAGTTATGGTACATGGATAATCACCACTTGTCCACTCGAGGCTAAGTATAAATCCATCCAATAGTCATTAATATTAACTTATTTTATCATTATGAGACATGGGTAATCACCGCTTGTCTTATCATCCATGGAAGGGAACATCCAGGTTAATCCAAGCTAGACTTTATTAGAATAAATCCTTAATCTTGGTTCAAAGAAAACCTTTAAACCTTATGAATCCTTTATGTGAGAAAATCGTTTCACAATTATGTTATGAGAAGTATGTGAGAAATCCTTTCACAACAACATAGATGATTTACTCTCAAAGCAACCTTAAATCATTTACTTCATTTTCATATAGAAACATGCATATCTTCATAAATTCATCTTCCATAATTCAAAAGCTTCATTCATATGATCAAAATCTAGAAATCATGGATCATACATGGGTTCAAGTGAATTCAACTTAAAACCATGCAATTATCTCAATTCATGCATAAAAATACATAAAAATCAATTAGATCATAATTGAGAAGAACCCATGATATTGAATAAAACTCTAATTTCAATTAGAGATTCTAACTTGCAAAATTAAAGAATTTAGTAACCCTATGGAGGAAAAGACTTCGTAGGTGAATACTATAACACCTTGATAACAAAATCTCACAATTAATGGCAAATTTGGAGACTTGATCTTGATACCCTAGCGTTCTTCTACAAGCTTTAGAGAGATAAATATTGGGGAAGAACTTGGAGGGATTTGTGGAAATTAGAAGAATGATTTAGATTAGTTAGATTTTAGGATTAAAAGAATTATATAGGGTATATGATTAGTATTAAAACGACATAGTTTAGGCACTAATCAATTAGGGGAAAAAAAAAATACCAAAATGCCCTTAAAAATAATTACTGAGCCCTCACTCACGGATCAGACCTATGGTGCGTAGGTGTTACTACGGACCGTCCTGGTGTACCGTAGGTGGGTTTCATGGATTTGAATTCGGACCTTCAAATGAAGACACCCATCTACGACCCATAGGTCCACTTACGGGCCGTACGTACTAACTGTGGGTCACAACTTTGACGCTCATAATTTCACTAAGTCTGGGCTCACCTACGAGACCTACCTACGACTCGTATATAAAATGACAGACCATCCTGGTGAACCGTAAAAAGGTTAATGGAACTTGACTTTCAAAATTTATTCACCCCTCCACTTATGGTTCCCACCTACGATTGGTAGGTTGGGACCGTAGACACAGATACCAACTATGAAAGTTTTGCACTTTTCCTTCTTTTCAAATCGGAGGTGTTACACCAAATATATTTCCACCAGAAGAGATGTAGTAGTGGATGAGCATGCTCTTCGAAACTAGGATAAGGAGTATATTGAGAAAGATAATGCAGGTTTTTAGAACAGTCATCCACTGCCTACAACACAATCCGTAGGCTTTGAAAATTTGGAAAAAGATGAAGAATCAGATGGGGAATCCTCACCGGATTCACCAGCTTTGAAAATAATTTTTTTTTCTAAGATATATGAAAGATGCAATGTTGACATCTCAAAACCCAATACCTATGAAGAAGCATCAAGACATGAAATTTGGATTGAAGCTATGAAGGAGAATATTGGTATAATATTGAAGAATGATACTTTGAGGATGGTTGACAAACCTAAAGACAAAAATGTGATAGGGATGAAGTGGGTTTATAGAACAAAATTTAATACAGATGGTTCAATTTATAAAGACAAATCAAGTCTTGTCCTGAAAGGTCACGCACAAGTTGTAGGTCTGAATTATGGAGACACATCTACACTTGTTGCATGACATGATACAATTAGGCTTCTATTTGCTTCGGCAGCTCAATCAAATTGGAACTTGTATCATTTGGATGTGAAATTGTCATTCTTCAATGGACTCTTGTGGGATTAGATTTATGTTGATGAACCAGAAGGCTTTCAAGTTGCAAGAATGGAGCATAAAGTCTAAAGACTTTATAAGGCATTGTAAAGATTAAATAAGGCTCCTCGAACATGGTACAATAAGATTGATGATCATCTCATTCATTGTGGCTTCAAGAGAAGTAAAAATGAAGCCACTTTATATGTGAAAAGGCTAAAGGAGGAGATGTGCTTGTGGTTTCACTCTATGTTTATGATCTTCCGGTAACATGAAGCAATGAAGCTATGGTGAATCAATTCAAGCAATAAATGGAGATCAAGTTTAAAATGTTATATTTGGGTGAAATAAATTACTTTCTAGGAATGGATATTAATCAAGCTACTAAAGGAATCTTCATTTCTACAAAAAAAATAAAAATGCATAAAAGGTTCAAGATGGAGAGGTGCAAGCCTGTATCGACTCTACTGGTTCACAATGATAAGTTTTTAAAGTTTGAAGGAGGTGATAGTTTTGATCCAACAGTCTATAGAAGTCTAATAGGTAGTTTGATGTGTTTGACAACAACTAGACCTGATCTCATGTTCGCGGGAAGTCTTTTGTCGAGATTTATGCATGCTCCAAGTCAAGTTCATATTGGTATCTCTAAGAGAACGTTGAGGTATATGAAGGGAAATGGTGATTATGGAATTTTGTTTAAAAAGGAAGATCAAGGGAAATTGATGGGTTATTCATATAGTGATCGGGCAGGAAGTATTGATGATATGAAAATAATTCCTGGATATGACTTTACACTTGGTTCATGAACGTTCTCATGGAGTTCAAAGAAAAAAGAAGTGGCAACTCAATCTTCTGGAGAAGCACAATACATCATCACTATAGGTGCAACTAATCAGGCTCTATGGTTAAGAAATATTCTACGTGATCTGGAGTAAAATGACATTAAAGCTATTGTCATTAAGCTTGACAACAAGTCAACAATATCTATGGAAAAAAATGCAGTGCTACATGGTCGTAGCAAACATAGAAATGTGAAGTTTCATGCTATCAGGCAAGGAGAGAAATATGGTGAAGTTAAATTTCTTAATTGCAACTCAGATCAACAGATTGCAGACATCTCACTTGTTATACGAGATCCGACATATCCAACAGAGCGAAATAATGTTCCATTCTTTTCGGCAGTCAAATCAATAAGGACGAGGCCAAGGTGTCTGCCATAAGGGAGTGGGAGATGTTGACACCAAATTTTGGTATGATATTTCTCAAGTTAATACTTTTTAAGTATTTTTTTAAATAGCTCATAATACATGTTTTGCCATTTTAATGCAATTTGTTGATAATTATCCTTATTCTCAAAGTATTAGGATTTTTATCAATTAATTTTGTTTATATTATTTTGTCACATCCGATTGAATAAATTCAAATATTTATTCATTTTTTATAAAATCATTATTTCTGTTAAATTGTATTTTTTACATGTCATTGGTTATGTTCGTCACATTTTTTCATATTCATTTTATCTATTATATTTGTCAATATTTATTTTGATATTTTACACAGTTCAGAAATTTATTATGATATGGATAAGATTTCATACACAAATATTTTATTAATCGGTAGTTTTGGCCCACGATTTTAAAATAGTGATATTGCACTTTTGGTAGTTTTCAAATTCCTTATTTAAAGAATAGTTTGTTCATTAGGTTAAAGGTGGTGGATAAGAATTTAGGGGTAATTTTCAGATTTTTAGTGTTCAAAAAGTTCTTTTTTATTGTTCATTATTTTTTCGGTAAATCACCAGAGTTCCGCCGAAATCCGATGAGTCCACACAACTCCATTAATTTTTCTCCTTTTTCTGGCGAAAAGAGACAACTGACAACACAATCGAAAGCCCCTCATTTTTTCTCTTCTTTCCAGCGAATGCCGACCCCCAAACCCACCAGCAGCGAACAACCCCCAGCCGTTTCCCCTTTGCTCGAGTTCTGCCATTAACGGCGAACTCCAAGCTCGTACCACAACCAACTGAACTTATTTCCGAACAAAACCCCGACCAAAACTACAACCAATCTCACCTAAAAACAACCTCCATACCATCGGATCTCTACCCACTCAACTCCATTTTTCTCTCGCCTACGTCGAAATCCGGCAAAGCTTGAGAACTCCAACTCACAAACGCCGGTAACAGTTCCAATAACGAGCTCAACTACAGCAGCCAACGACACCAAACGAAACCTGTTTCCCTCTTCTTTACCAGACCCAAAACCCCCCTTTTTGTTTTCCCCGTTCGATGCAACCAGTAGCTACGGCGAAGAGCTCAAAGCTCCGATGAACCGAAGCTAAACGAACCGGCCCCTTCCCTCTCCCTCTTTCATGATTTTTCCTCCAATTTTGTAGGTATACCGCCGAACCAGATCACCAACTCCGTCTAGGCTCTAAATGCCGGGAAGCAGCCAGATCTAGCCGGAAAATTCTTCCTTCGGTGACCATTCTTTCTTTTTCACCTCTTTGTACATATTTATGATGATTTTTAGTCGTGCTATTATTTTGATAACTAATATCTCTTTTATTCTAATTCTTTTGTTTTCTCCTTACTGCATGAAAAATATTTTACTTGATACATATATGTACTTCTTAATTCTGCAAAGACATCAACCATGACTATATCAACGATTATGGTGATAATAATTAACAAGTTTTGTGAAAAGATTGATGTGAATAATGGAGGTTAGAGGTGTCAAATGGACGGGTTGTGTTGGGTTGAGATTGAAGATATTAAAATGGATCGAAATAGAAATAGAGTTGGGTATTGACCCTCCCAAGTTTACTTTTGGCTCAAATGGGCTTAAAAATAGGTTGGATCTCGACCCACCTAATTTGACCTACGTAATCTCAATAATTTTAATATATTGTTATTTAAGTTTTATAACCATAATTTGAATTTTAACTTGAGAAAATTTTAAAAAAGAAGTTACAAATGGATAGATAAATCCTAAAAGATATATAGTAGATAGTAGTCCATATCTTGAATATAGGAACATACATTAAATCAATGCAAATAGAAAGTCTTAAAACGGGTTGAAATTGGAGATTAAATTTGGCTCAATTGAAAATTCTCTTAAAATGGGTTAAAGAATTGAATGAGTTGAGATTAAACTCAATTCAAATTATCTTTAGTCTAACCCTTAAAATTTTGGACGGGTTACCTACAGTTGGGCTCATTTTTGACACCCCTAATAGAGGTGATGACATCATCATGGCAGAAATAAAGGTCCAATATTTATTAAAGATGGTAATTACCAAGTTCTATTGTTGTATTTTTTGTTAATTTTTTTTACTACTGTTTAATTTTTGTTTGGACATTTTACTTCTTAAATTATTCATTTGTTTCAATGTTTGCATTTTTAATTTAGAAAATAATGATTAAGACGCTATGTAATTAATGAAATTGAGATTTTCTTTGAAAATGATGACATGAATAGGGTGCTTCTCTTGTCAGACACTTCAATCACATAATATTTTTTTTAATCTAATAAACATCTCTTTTTCTCTACTTATAATTTTAAGTAAATGATTTTTGTGTGTGTGGTGTTATGAAGATATAGATGCGCATGTACGTTGTTACAAAATGTTTTCCTGACCATGCACTATTGGCGAAAAAATATGTCTGTTGTTCAATACCTACCTACTGTTCCCATAGATGCTTATGGAAGGTGCTTTTTTTTTTCTTCTTTTTATCATATGATGTCTCCAAAGAAACCTTGCATGAATTTCTTTCAATTAAACAAAAAAGGAAAGGGGGGGGGGGGGGG
>JAJOOO010010223.1:0-29381 GCA_029582685.1 Solanum piurae
TTAATAAGTTATGGAAAAAAAATGTGCGAGAAAAAAGTTATTTTGTGAATGTCTCGAATTGCTTCAAATGGTGTATGTTTGCTTCAATGGTGCGTTGTTGGAGAAGGAGGTGAATATGACGAAGAAAGCTGAAAGTTTTTTTTTTTTTTTGGTAAGACAAGTAAGAATCCTAAACAAATTTGTATAATTAATTTAGAGTTCAAGTTATCATATAATACTCTTTTATTTTTTTTTATTTTAATATTAATAATATTTGATTATATTAAAAAAAAGTTAAGTATTTCTAAAAATGAGGTGCCAGTGTAAATTTCTTATCCACCGTCGGTGGATAGTAGTTAAACTCAAAAATGATATAATAATATCTGTTCAAAATTGTTTAGTGGAATAATATGACGATTGCAAAATTAATGTATCTTTCTAAAAATTCAAAATAACTTCAGTGGTGACTTTATATCTTTTCTCGATTATGATTTATGAATATGACAATATGTAACTGGTCGAGAGGTTAGTAATACTAATATTAAGGACATTGAAAAATGTGCTTGTGGATAAAAGGAGGTTAGACTGTGGACAAAAAAAAAAGTAGGTCCATTTGGAACTTATCCAACCATAGAATAATCCAAGTCACTCTCGCATCATTTTGTGAATTATCTGAATTATTACAAGTTGTGCAAAATTGGGATTCACAAAAATCCACATAATTCTTCTTTACGTGTCTATCTATCCAGACACTTAAAGACCCATGTTGCTTCCTCCAGTGTTCTCCATGCCTCGTCTTCACCCTTAAATATCAATCTCCCTTTCATTTCTCACCATCAACACAATAATTCAAGAACTTCCTCTATTGAATTTCAGAGCCAAGAAAAGTAGGAACAAGCAATCATGAGAACTATTTCTCTTCATTCAACCTCATTTTCACTTCTTGAGTTCCATGGTACCAAGAATTTGGCACACAGGTACATTTATATGCATTGAAAATTTGAAATCTTTTGATTAATTTCATTTTTTTTCCAATGGGTGTTTTATGTTTCTGTTTTTTACTCTGTTTTATGATTTGCATGCTATGTAGCAGCAGGATCAATGGATCGGTTTCATTAATTCCAATGGCAAGGTCTCAATTTCAGCCTAAAAAAAGACGTGACATTGGTACTAGCAATAGAAATCCAAGTTTTAGGTGGGTTTTCGAGTATATCTATATCCCCTGTTTTATGTTATTTCTCTATTTTTGGCTTCAAAATGGGTGTTTGAACAAACAATTTTTGTAGCTGGATGGCAACAGTTGGAGAGAAAGTGCAGAACTCCACTGTTCCTACTTCTGTTCCTGTTCGAGTTGCACTTGAATTGCTTCAAGCTGGCCATCGTTATTTAGATGTCAGGTAATGCAAATTTATGCAGTTTTCTCTGTTCCAATTTATATGACATAGTTCGAATTTTGATAGTTAAACAAGCATAAGTCCTTTAAATATTTTAAATTGTTATTTTTTTGTGACTTATACTATTTCTTGCCATGTAGTTTCTAAAACATATAATTATTATGTCCAAATTTATGATCAAAACAATTTTTTTTATCAATCATTAGTATGGAAGATTCAATCTTTTTAACATTTTTTTGTGCAGAACTGCTGAAGAGTTCAGTGATGGGCATACTGCTGGGGCCATAAACATTCCTTACATGCTTAGAATTGGCTCAGGTTCGATAATTAGTAATTCAATAGTACTCTCTTTTTCTGAGTACTCGATGTTAACAATATTTAAGTTTTTCAATTTTTTTTTTTACAAGTGTCCTCTTTATTTCCAAGTGGCAACCATGCATGATAGATTTTTTACAATTGTTATTGAGTTCTCAAAAATTGAAATGGTGGCAGTTACTAGTTCGCCTGGTTTCTCCTTGCCGTGTGTTTTCAAGTTTACATGTAAAATGTATTTTGTTCATCTTACTTCTCTTTCAATTTTGTTACTTGCTCATAGACGGAGGGTTATTTAATTATATACATATGGCTGTGTTACAATTCTCTTGTTCCATTTTTATTCCTTTGAAAATATTTTGGCAACTTGGAAAACATAACTCATACACAACTAAAGCTTCAAACCAACTTAATTAAAGTACATTATATTGTTTGGTTGTACATAAGAGCGGTTTTTGGTTAGTCTTTGAAGATAAGTTTTGCTAGTATTTAATTTTCCTGCTTACAAAATGATTATTTTTTCAAGTTAATTGCATGTTTGAACACAATTTTTACTTTCAAATACCCCATTTTAACTTCAACTTTAAATACTATTTTTTCTGTATATCACTCCATTCATGTCCAAGTACATATTAAGGACTAAAAACCAGAAAAGAGTTGTTTAAAGTTCACTTAAGAAAAGGAAGAGCTAGAGACCAGAATTTGCATGAAATGTGTTCAAATATGAACAAAGAGTACTCTCTGAAGTTTCATTTGTTTTTCACGGTAATGTTTTTATGCAAATGCATCTCATTTTTTTAGTCCAAGTTTCTATTCTTCTATGAGTTGTATGTAAGTTTCCCACATCGGAAGCCAAGGCAGGACTCGAACGCAAGTGTGTTGTAATAAAAGTCAGTCACTTACACTGGACAATGCATACCTTTCTCGGCCTTTTGGCTAAGATCAAGTGTAGTATCTGTTCTTATCAGTTTAATATCTGATATGTGGGCCATTGGTCCACATGATATTAACTCAATTTTTTAAGGGGAAGAGTCCATTAAGGTAGCTTGCTACCTGGGCTCTTGTGCGTCGCCCATGCGTTGCACTACTGCACGGGCCTGGCGCACCCCACCAATTCAAGTTCAATTTTATGTTGGGATTTGTTCTACCAAAACTTTCATCCCCCCACGTTTATAATTTTTATTGGTTTACTCTTTAGTAAGAAATATAATCAATGTATTGACAATTTAAGGGGTGAATTTCAGGTATTGAACCTGCATTCTATTAGTTTAGTTACCAAAGTCCAAACTAATTTTTTGTTAACAAATACCTAACTCTACAGTGCTAGTTTTTATCACTCTGCTAGTATATTAATCCTTTAGCTCTGTATATTTGGTGCAGGGATGATAAAGAACCCCAATTTCTTGGAGCAAGTGTTGGAACATTTTGGGAAGGATGATGAAATTATAGTTGTAAGTCCACAAAACTATTAGTATTAATTTAATTTTATTAATAATATAAGCTTCAATTTCACGAGTTAAGATGTCAATTTCTTTTTGCTTAGTAAAATCTTTTGTTGACTTGGCATTATACAGGGATGCCAGTTGGGTAAGAGATCATTTATGGCTGCAACTGAACTTCTTGCTGCTGTAAGTCCCTTACATACTACAGCTTTAGTATAGAAAATTCTTGAAAATAATATAAGTAATCCAAAGTAATTTGGGCTAAAAAGTAAAGTCTTAGAACCTCTACAAGATTGAATTGTGATAATAAATCGACATGTAAAACATAAAATCCTACGTACGCTACTCATTAATTACGTGCTATATATTGTGCAGGGATTTACTGGGGTGACTGACATTGCTGGTGGATATGCTGCTTGGACAGAGAGTGGACTTCCGATTGAGTCTTGAATATAAAGCATTAATAGCCTTTTATTTACTCACATATAAAAGGGTAGATTAATAAATAAGTACACCATCTTAATTACTTATGAATATAATAACCAGTAGTCAACATGGCGAAATCAATTCCCTTTCATCACATCAAAATGTGGCTGAAAGTTAAAGAAGCAACTTGCAACATCTTTTGTATAGTAATTTATATTAGGTGATATCTGATGTGGGAGAATCTGTATTTCAAGCAATATTGTTCTCCTAATTCTGCTGTAATAAATAATATTTGCCTGAAAGGCCTCTCATCTGCTCACTTCCCCCCTCTACCAAAATGGTTGCAATGTTTGCTTACATAAAGAACTCATTATAAAGTGAATAATAAAGCTCTTCTAACTAACGAGGGACACTTTATTTTAAAATATTATCCGTATTTTTTCCTAACGAAAATTGCAAACTTGTACTACTTTTTTGTTGTTGTTTTATGTTCTTCGGATTTTTTAATTTATAAACAAGGAAAACTGACAAGCCAGCTTTATTTTACTTCTTTGCTTTTGATTGAAATCAAAGATAAATATTTAGACGGTAGGTACATATAGATTAGGTGGTCTAATTGATCAACACAAAAGGAAAATTAAATAATCTCATTCTTAAATTAAGGAATCGTAACGAATAACAACCGGATGGAAATATGATTAAAAAGAATGGTTAGGCATTTGCAAATTTGAATTCTCTGGTGTGAAAAATATTTACACAATCAACACATATAATGTAATTACATGTTAAAATTTAAGATAACTATTAATTGATAACTTGCTAAAAATAGTAATATTACTATATCAGTCTATTATACATATTAACATGTTAAATTATATTGACGTTAGCGTATATAAACTAAATCTTTTTTTAGTTTTATGTTTATCTTCTTTGACTTTGTACAAATATTAGTTGGTATATGTTCAAGCCATGTCCTAATATTAGTGGCCCCTGCCCTGGTGGAAGAATGGTCCTTTGAAATACTTAAAAGTTACACAAAATCAATTTCATCTTGCCACGTTCTAGTAGACCTATTTTTCCATTCTCTTACTTTAATAACAAACATGTTGCCCACGCTTCCTTATTTCCACAATGTTAGTACATAAAATCTGTCCAATTCAGTAGCTCTGCCAGAATTGAGTTTGACAAAAATATTACTAATTAGTAGTATCAAAGATGAGGATGTCGAAGAAGAATTGGTTTGGTAATATCAGAAAGAAACTATTCAGGTCATCTCCTCCACATAAAAATATCATTGTTCTTCATAACAACACAATTACCAATAGGACTAGCAGCGCCAATGGACGGTCATCTACAAAGAAAAATAATGGGCACATCTATTTTATGTCTAAAGAGGATATGGCTGCTATTACTATCCAATCTCATTTTAGGGGTCATCTTGTAAGTTTTACCAATTTTAGTCAATTATCTTTAGTTTGACATTACTCACTACTAGAAACAAATTTTTTTCTCACCGCTAATCGGTGAAAATTGTGCTAATAGAACATGATTTTCCCACTCCTTTTCCACCAAATCAACTCACTGGAAAAATGCATGGTGGAAAACAAATTCTTGTTGAAATACTGAGAAGCTTCCTTACTTTTCCATATGAAACATTAATTACAATGCTACTTTTCTTCCACATTGATTCAATCAAAATATATGTGGAAATAATCATTGAACATTTTTCAATGGGAAATAGTGGTAGTGAACATTTGCTAATACATGTGTTGTTGATTCAATATTTTAGGCGAGACGGGCGTTTAAGGCACTGAAAAGCCTTGTGAGGCTTCAAGCAGTGGTACGAGGGGCATGTGTGAGAAGACAAGCAAGGATAGCTCTGCATTGCATGCACGCCCTTGCACGGTTGCAGGTTACTGTCCGAGCTAGGCAACTCCTCAGCAAGTGCAATGACCGTTGATAAAGAATCTTTTTAGGTGATTTGATAGTAAAGTACGTATAGAAGTTAAATTCTTGACCAATTTTCAGATGCAATTCAACGAAAATTAATTATAGGGGAATCAGATCATAGGATGGAAGGAATTACTGAGTCAGAGTGCCTGAACATGACTTGTAATGCTGTACGTCTAATTCTTGTGCTTCTTGTTTAGAACTTGGTATTGCAACTAACAAATGTTTCCAGTGTTGTCTTTTAGATTTATATAGATCTTATAGGTTTGATTTTTGTAAGCTTTTGAAGAATATGTCGATTATCTGAAAGATATGAATGTTCTTCTAAAGTACATATACTATGTGTGTATGTGGTTACGTTGTAATATGATATAATTTTCTTCTATTCTTGTTTCTTTATGTCTTGCTAACAGTTGATTCTTTTCAATCTCTTAGTACCAAAAAAGCTATTTGTTTTCAAATTATACACCTAGACTCTATGAACCTCAAATTTCACTTCTCACGCGCAATTCAATTGCAGAGGTATCTATCTATACATTGAAAGGGGTGCAGAAAGTGGTTTACTCAATTCTCTGTGACAATGGTTATTTTTTATAGACATCTTGGTTTACTTCAAGAACATCAATTCGGAAGCAATGATCTTTGTAGCTAGAACCAGATAAAGAAGATAAAAATTCTCAATAAGAAAGGTACAAAAGGGGTTAGGAATTAGAACTTGCGCAAATTCACAGTTATTCTGTACAGAGTTGCCAAAGCTTTACTCACCAGCTTGCACCCCTGACTAAATTAGGAATAGTAAAAGAATGCCAAGCGACATTAGATAAAAACCGTGATTTTCAAAAACTAATCAGATCAAGTCTGCTCATCTGAGAATCTGTACACCGAGACAAAAGCTGAAGGGCCGATCACCCTCCTCTCTTTAGTAAATTCTCAGTGATTGCCCTTTCTAAGAGACGAGAAAAAGCTACCGATTGATTTGTCTTTGTGTCTGTCCTCTCCATCATCTCCAACCTGTTTTTTCAAGCATACAAAACTAGGTTCAAAGGAATGAACAAACTTAAATAAAACCAAGCTTATTTAATACAAATGCCTACCTCGCTAGTTAGTTGCTTCAGAATATCCAAAATCTCCGAGAAATCTGGTCTCTGAGTTGGGTCTTGCTGCCAGCATTTTTCAAGAAGTTCAGCAAGCTTTGGATGAGTGCTCTTAGGAATTGTTGGCCGTAGACCCTGATAACCATGTCAAACCAAATGTGAGGTGTTGGTTTAACTGGGGAAGATATCACAAGTACTGATGATGACAGTGGACTTTATACTACCTGTTGCACCACACCTATTGCTGCTTGTAAGGGTGTTAAGTACGCATATGGAATCTGCCCCATCACAGTACATGAACGTTAGTTGAGGTGTCAAGCAGCTAACACATGAACATAAATAGATGCAACACAGAGACTTACTTCTCCAGTCAGAAGTTCCCACAGCACTATACCAAAGCTGAAAACATCAGCCTTGTGGTCATACGGTTTGTGTTCAATCACCTTCAACAAATAAAAACCATTTTAAGACCGAGACTTGCATGCTGCAGGATGGTTAAGCACAAAACTGGGATAGAAATGACGGGAATAACGTAAGAGAATGTTGTAGTATTAAGAGGAAAATAAGTCAAAACCATTACACCAAGAGGTTCATATTTTAATACTTAATATTGCAGAATCGAATGTATCTGCATGGTATACTGTAAAGGAATCCTGCAATGCATATTACCAATGACAACCTATGTAAAGTAACCCTCGTAGAAGGTTATCGAAAGCTCCTTGTGCTTAAAGTATCCAAGATGCATCAAGGTGAACACAAGTCACAACTCACAACTCACAACTGCATGAAAGTGAGAATGTGACAACCACACTTTACTGAGTGTGGAAACAAAATCCAAGTACAAGGATAAAATTGCAAAAGTCAGAGAGAATCACACATATTAAAAGCACCTCGTGCTTAAACCACACAAGATGCTTGAGGTGTATCCCAAAGCACTAGTCCCAAATCAGCTCGAAGGGAACTATTGCAGTTATTTTATGGTGGCAACAAAATCTAAGCACGAGGATAAACGGAAAATTAGTGGAGCAATCATGCATATCTGTCATCAAGAAAATCAAAGAACTTGGAATCATGAATTTCAACTGGATTGAGGATATTGCAGTAAGTTCTGCATAAAATTAAGTTCAGATCTTCTGTACCTCAGGAGCCATCCATCTATACGTTCCAGTTTCTGCAGTCATCACCCCAGTTTGAGTCTGCACTCTAGCAACCCCAAAGTCGCCAACCTTAACAACCTGTTAAGGAGAGGATGGATCTTATAGTCAGAGTGAACATTCTGTAAACAAAGCAAATAACGTGGGAAGTAACTCCGCCCAGCAGCAGTTTAGGTGTTGCTGTGTGATTAAGCAAAGTTCGTCAATCGATTTCCTTGGAAATGCAAAAACTGGTGATGTAGAAATTAACAAGAAACAATGTACTATTTTGGACATTCACATTTTTCAAAATATGAACCAAATTAAATTGCCACTGATCAAGCTTTAATGCTGCAACTATTACTCATAGATTTTCTTTTTATAGGATTCAATGAATAAGTAGACCCTGCAAATGAACTTTTCCGTCGACTTTATTTGGCATTTCTTCTAAAGGTTTCAATACTGCAGTCCAATCACAGATTATGGTTCTTTCTCTTAAAATAGTTTTCAGAAGATATCATCCATGTAATTAGTCATTTCAAATAGCCTATTAAAAGGGTTCTGAGGAATGAAAAACCTTGAACTTCTAAGCCATACAGATCTCAGTGTTTGCATATTAACCTTGAATTGCCTTCATGTTTAATTGCACCCAACTTTTTGCATGAGAATGCAAGTACTGGTTTTAGGATAGCTTAGTCACAGATGAAATAATACACTAGACTCTAGAAAAATAATAATCTAGACAAGCTTTTTGAAACAGTTGCAGTACAGCTCTGACTTACTCCATGTTCATCCATCAGAAGATTGGCAGTCTTCAGATCCCGATGAATTATGTTATTTTGGTGCAGATAGCTCATTCCCTTAGAAACATCAATTGCAACCTTCAAGAGAGTAGGAAGCTTAAAAGCACCTCTTTGCTTGTGCAAAAAAGTATAGATGCTTCCTCTGGTCATGAACTCTGATCAATAAAATTATCAGATGCACCTTGTCATTAACATGATGAAGAAGGATAGATGTACACCAAAAAGTTACAAAAAAGCTGCCATTCAAGTGCAGTAGTGTGAGGAGAAAATTCAAAATTTGGAAAATGAATAAAAGCACACCTCTGCATATAAAACACTATGGATCTGCCGGCAAACATTATGTAACAGTAATCAACAGAGAACAAACAGTTTCTCCAATTTATTAACCGACGTAGAAGTTCATTTTAAATATATAAAATCTTGAAATATACCTGTCACGATGCACAGGTTCGGAGGTCGTGTGCATGCCCCTATAAATTGAACAACATTTTTGTGCCGAATTTTCCTAAAACACAGTGAGACAAGATCTCAAAACTTGATCAAAGAAAGTAAGAAACAGGAAATAGGAAGCTAGACTGATAAAACAATTTTAGTAAAAAAATTCAAATTCACATATCCACTAATGTTTAAATTTGTAGTTTTTCCAAGACTTTAAAGTGTGTTTTGGGAGAACCTAGTCCCTTGCATTATGTATGATCCAGCTTTTTCATCCAAATAGCCTAATGCCACTAAAAAGAAAACAAAATAGCTGAATTCCACATATAGAAGAAATACCTAGTGATTCAACGAAGTATAAAGGAAACAGGACATTCAATTTAACCGCAGGAGTAAAATATTGTAAGAAATTCTCTAGTGGCACAGAACATTTTTTTTCAATAGAGCACGACTCTATCTAGGAGTAAAAAAAACAATCCTCAGATAGACTTTCAAGTATGGAAAGATTCTCTAAGTTATGCTGAAAGAGATTATCAACCATGATAGTACAACAGACACACCTCATGATAAAGACCTCCTGAGAGAACTCTTTTACCATATCCATATTCAAATTTTCAGGCTTGAGAACTTTTATAGCCACTTCCTGGCTACAGTATGTGCCTTTATACCTGAAAAGACAGTATAAATCCACTGACTCAACAAACTCAACTAGAAATCAAGATATGGATTGTTGGATCATACAGATCTCCAAATGACCCAGATGCTACTTTGTTTTCAAATTTCAGCAGGCGGATGTCAATTTCCCAGTCATCAGATCCATCAGTAGGTATTTTTACACTATCGGAGCCTGATTCAGATGTTTGACCTGGCTCATTGATTGGAGGCAGGACCTGTGGCTGCTCCTGAAAAACATTACCAGAAGACAAAGCATTGAGATCATCTGTCCAATATGATAATCAAAATCTAGAAGACAATATAACAAGAAAACTTGTTCAAATTTGAACCTACAATTAGTAGGAGGTTCAGTTGGAAATATGTTTTAGTCAGTTACTAAAGTTTACCTTCCTATGATTTAGGAGTCTTTAAGTCGTGTCAAAGGCTTATATGCTAGTAGGAAAAATAGTGAATTTTTAGTACTTTTTATTTTTATTTTGACAACTTTGATTTAAGATGAGCTTAAATATAGGATTAGTGATTCATACAATTGACCCCAACTTGACTGGATTGAGGCATAGTTATTGTTTTGATTCCTTATATCATTTTATAACCAAAATCTCATGCATATTTCACATAACAAACAGGAGAAAGTTGAAGAGATTACGGTGTACCAGTTGATGAAAAAGTCGAGCCAGTCATAGAAATCAACAACAGTAATACTTGGTTAATTTTATTTTCTTACATGCCCATTTAACATAAGTATCCTACCAACCTACGATTATGTCAGGCATCCAAACCCAAGTTGTCAAGTAATAATTAAGTTGAGCTTTAAAATTTCCTGTGAGGATTCATATTTCTTTTTTCAGATGTAACTTAGGATCTCTATTTGCGATGTAAAGCAGGATGTTAGAGGATATCTGCATGACTTCTAAAAATCTGCTATGCAATACATATATGAACCATAATGTCAGTTGATGTTAATACTTACTTGAGCTATAGCTGTGGCTGCAATTACTGAAACTAATTCAGGGAGAGTTAGCAACAGAGCATTTACAGCATTACTCTAGTAGAAACAACAACTCTCTTCAATAAATTGTCTGGAATATTAACACAATTGTTAAGTATGCTTTCTTACTCACGGAAAGCATCAGACTAGCAAGCGCGCCCCGTGTTCGAGAAATTCATTGAATATCTATTTTGAGTATTTTCAAAAGTGGACACCATACATTAACTATAAATTGCATAGCACCATTATGAAGAAAATACAGCAAGATCAGCATGTTACTTTTCCCAAAAGAAGATAGAGCCACATAAATCATATTAAGAAAATAATTTTGAATGCCAGTCCTGTCCACATTAAGCTGCCAGAATAATATCTACCTTGCTCCTCATAATTTCCTTTTGCACCTCACTCTTAAGCAATTCTGTCTCCTAGAATTCCAAACACAGATGAATAAGTATAAAAGTAAATTACCGCAAAAGGGAAAAGAAGAACTTCAAGAAGAACAATGAGGGGTTAAATTTCCAAACTTTCATTGTAAAAGTATACTACATCCTCAATTCACCAGATAACATCTCAAGGTTTGAGCATCCTATTAAGCGAAAATATATCTAGTTGAAAAATATAACTAGAATGAGAAAGTTATCAGCACTAAAGTTGTTCATCCTCACCATCTCATAGTATATAACGACATTTTACAGTGGACATATCATAGATTTTAATTTGATATATATTACTATGTTACTAACAGAAGGAGAACATATACTAAGGTATGGCTGCAAAGTTGGTTTAAACGTTTGATGGAAAAAGAAATCACATCACAATTCAGAGTTTAGAAGTTTAATGAGTTTGAATTATTGAAAGATGTATAGGAATGATACGGTGTCAAATATTTCAGGTTGTCCAAAACTGAGGGGAGCCATATATACTGGGACATGAGGACGAAAAAACAGGCATAAAACTAATAAACAATCTACTAGATGATCAAGGAACATAGTTTCAAAATTTACCCTTGTTAACAAGAAAAGACGAATTAACTAGTAAGCGTTTCATTATATCTTGAGAGGAACATTAATACTGTACCTCATATGGCCATCCATCAACCACAAAGACATCCAAGGAGAAACCATCAGTAGTTGAAAAAACATGGGCCTCTTCAATGTTCAGACCAATCTCAGAAATTATATTGGTCAACTGGAAATCCAGGATGGACATCAATGCAAGTAAAGAAGATAAGAACAAAGTTAACATGGTAAGATAAATATGTTTGATAGAACTCTGAAAATATGGCAGAATCTGCAGATTAATGAAGTTACATAAATTCCAGGACTGAACAGATATGACTAATATAATCAGTTATATAAGCTTAAATTGCACTAAGCAGAAAGCAAATAAAAGATACAGATTTTGGTCCAGGTAAACTGTCTCAATATTTTACGGAGACTGTTAGATTTTGTAGGTACAACTACAGAGCGTTTACATAAAGAATTTCATATATTAACTTTGGAACAGCATTGTATCAGAAAAGCTGAGACAAATATTCTTCAAAGCTAGGTATTAACTGACTAACCCCACCCTTATCTCTTAGGTGCAGAAGTTAATCAAAGAATCAATCTGTGGGTCCATAAAAACAACTTTTCCTTATTATCCTCTGTTTCCCTTTCAGTGTAGTCTTCTATCACCTTTTTCTTGGGTGGTGGTGGGGGTGGGGGGGTGATCAAGTAGTCTTCTCCATCAAATTTTATCTTCACTAAGATGCTTATCCTATATGCACTTGAGAAATAGAAATCAAACACCATACAATATCAGCTCACTGACTTAGCTAAAGGTCATTCTATCCTTGCTTATTAATCTAGAATGAGGCTATCTTCAGTTATTAGAAGTGAGTCCTATGACAGGTATCCACAACAGGAATTCAAGAGGTTTAACCTTATTTCCTGTCAAATATTGGACTCATAATATCCACACACAACAGGAATTCTAGGGGCTTAGCCTTATTTCCGGTTATATTCGCACTAGCTCTGCATAAGATAAATTCATGAAACTACAGTCTTTGTTTGATTATGAGAAGATAAGAGATGTATTTATGAACAAAAAGGGAGGAGGATTCCTAAAATAATGAGGCACCTGAGTGAGCGTTTTTGGCTTGTCAATTGTTGAAAAAGTAATCTCGTGCATTGGCCTGCACAAAATCATTTGGCTCATAAGAAAGAAAAGTCAACTAGAAATCCTTTGTGAACAATAAATACACTCTATATCAAAGCTATGAAGCCAAACTAGTATCATGAATCTTATCATCTTCAACTCAAGAATTAAGGCAATTCAACCTGGTTGTCCGTGAAGTTGAATTGATATCACTATCTCCATGATTTACATGAGCTTTATCATCATGAATTTCAAGGCCTTGAAGATTGGGTGATGAACCAAAAGTTGGAGGAGGATGAATGCTGGAGAGGGACAATATGGAAGCACATAAAATTAAATGACTTAGGAAGCACAACAGAGAAAAATCAAATGTGCAAAAGTAATATACAGAAAGAAGTTATACTGAAAAAAGAAAAACTTTAATGCTTAAACTAAAGAGCATACTTTGGGATTTCTTCATTAACTGAAGGATCTACATCAACAGTATTGGTTGATGCTCCAGTGTACGTAGGATGAACCTGCATTATGAACTTAAAGTGTGAACATGCATGTAACAAGAATCTCTTGAATTATAAAGTACTTGTCTTAGGACAGGCCATGACTTGCATTCTCTTTTCTGTTGGTTTACAATATATATTCCAATATTAGTACATGAATATATACTAAGAGACTATCCTTTCTACATTATTTTCCAAGATTTCCCAGGACTTACAAGATATATCCAATTGGATCCTGTTATGGTGCAACTGTTTCAACCACAGTCAAAGCTGGTCAAGGATTATTACATGCTCAAATATTTGACTGGTTAGTCATTTATAGCCAATTTGTTAATTCCTTTATATAAATAGCTATTCCATTGATTTGCTAACATTTAATTAAAAAAATCTTTTCTCTTAGAAGAATGGCCTATAGATCTAAATTTCTTCAATACAAAGTTGTCTTAGAATATAGAGGAGATATCAAAATCGCTTTTACTCTAGGTTTACGTATAATTCATTCCCTCTTAAACATCTCATATGATCTAAAGGGAATGAGTAAATGTCAATCCCAAATTCTCTTCTCAAAGTATTCATGCCTTTAGATGTATGGTCTAGTTACAAAACTTAAGAACCCATTCGACTTCCCATATTGCCAATCCATCACCCACAAAATCACAAAAGCTTATAGCCTCCATACAAAAACGACCAATTTTATCTTATCCTCATTACCTTGAATAGACACCTTGCTCTTTGCATAACACCCTGTTGCCATCAATGAAGATGTGCCTAAGGTGAACCAACAAATAAGTTTGTGTATATTAACGTGATGTCATGTTTTAAGATTACAGCACATCTCCTATGAGTACTTATTTACAAATATGATATTCATTTAACTTTCTTCAAACAAGTCAATCAAGTATACCTATTCTATAATGAGCATCCATATTTTTATATTACTGTTACAAACACAACTGGTTATGAGATTAACAACTCTCTACATTGGCACCAAGAATAAGTCGCTGACCAGGATAAAAATACTCCTACCAAACACGAACACTAATGCAAGCTGAAGATTAAAAAAAACTAAATTTTACTTCCAACAAATTAGTATCACATATATGGATCCTTTTGCTTGCATTGTGTTCTATCCTTAGCTTCATCCACATGATTCAGAGAAATCAGAAATTGTAAGTCTATAGGTACAATTTCACCTCCATGTGATTATAAGTCTAACTCGTCCCAATCTCAAGTAGTTCTTATCCTTTTTATCCTCTATGAGTCCTCCTTGCACTCTCTGTTGAATGTAAACTGTTGAATTATGTGAAATCTTAATTTGTTAGAAATGACACTTTCCTTTACTAAATTATGTTCTCAACATGCCCACTTGCATTCATCTTGACTTTTTCATGAGGCAAGTATGTGAAGAATCTTTTTGATTGTTGGTGACAATAAGACTCAAACTCAGGAAATTTTCCTTGATTTAAAAGCTTAACTTGATAGAGAAGTAACATCTTTGTTAACTTATTTATGTTTTCAACATGAACATTTCAAATCTTCTTCCTTTTTGTCCTCAATGAGTCCTGCTTGCATTTTCTGCAGAATATGACCATCTAAAATCTTCTATGATCTCACATCCATAATTTTATAACATTTATCTTTTAGCTTCCAGAGTCTTCTCTTTCTACTTGGAACTCAAACTTCTATCCCCTTAGACATGTCAACTGAAGCCTATCAGAATAAGAGAAATGTTTTAAATGGTTTTAATTTGGATCATTGAAGAGTGGAACAAATGTAAAAATGAACAGCACTAAAGAAAATTCTTCATGCCCTACCTAAGGTAGCATGAAAGAGAAGTATGGGATGGATGAAAGAAATAAAATCCGGCCTTGACAATATTATTGGCAAATTTACTAGTTTTTGCAACTGCTCTCGAATACTGTGAAAGCAATGAAATAACAGATCCTGTGCTTCTTGGGAACATCTTACGTGTTGAATCAAATCCCCAATTTATTCAGCTACGATCAAATTAGAGATTCTTCCTTGTCATACATAGGGAGAAGTTTTTCTAATGTCATATCAACTTGGCATGGGTTTTCAGAGTAATCAAGAGAAAAAGAGCAACTTGGAGATTCCTCCTTGTCATACATAGGGAGAAGTTTTTCAAATGTCATAGTCAGAGTTATCAAGAGAAAAAAGCATCTACAAGGCAAACACACATCAAAATGCACGAAAAGCAGATAAGAGTATAACCTGCACAAGGCGGACATCAAAGGCAGGTCTATTCTCAGGATCCTCCGCTATGTCCAGCAACCTCTTGTGCATGAGCACATCTTCTGCTCTTTCCACATTTACATCCGATGCATAACTGCACGCACCCAAATTCAGTACCAAAAAACTTCAAAAATTAAACTTTCGAGACAGAAAACGGATCAATTACTCAATTAACCAGTATAAATGTAAAAGAAAACGAAAAATGAGGAAAGATAGGGTTTATGAAGTTAACCGAACAGGGAGGCGATTAAAGTGAAGCCAAAGCTGGTCTTCAAAGCCAGGGAGTTTAACCTCTTCGAGATTCAAATCCTGGAGTCTACTAAGCACTTGGTTAAACACTTCATTCTTCTGCCTCTGTAGCCGATTTTGCTTCGGCGACAAGGGCTCCATCGCTC
The DNA here is from genome assembly GCA_029582685.1 of Solanum piurae. NCBI lineage: Eukaryota > Viridiplantae > Streptophyta > Magnoliopsida > Solanales > Solanaceae > Solanum > Solanum piurae. The sequence continues at coordinate 15,916 of JAJOOO010010223.1, forward strand.
TGCTTCCGCAACTCTCGTTGTCGTCCATCGCCATTCACAAATACAAAATTACAGAATTTACAAAATCTCCTCCTCTTTGTAATGGATTACAAGGAGAAAAAGTTGCAAGTAACTGTAGAGTAGCAGAAGAAAGCAGTTTCCATAATTTAGAGAAAATTTTAATGATGAACAGAAGGAATGGATTTGTAGTTGATTTGATGGGTAAATACGAGAAAGGGGACAATTTTTTTTAGGGGAAAAGATGGAGGAGAGAGAATGAGAAGATTCCGTTTTTCTAGTTATAAATTGGGTGCGGGGATTTATCAGTGCTTACGAAGATGGCATATAGGAAAAAAGTATGCATCTCTTTCCTCCCATTGTAACAAACAGTGGCTCCACATTTCTTCATGAGCTTATCCTCTTGTGGGGATCAGATCAACGCGGATTGTACGTGGTGGATTGTTAAGATTTATTTTTCGAATTTGAATTTGAATTTTGATATCTATATTTCTAATGGTTAATATAGATATCGAATATTAATAAGAAATTTTTAAAAATACAAATCAATCTATTTTAGTTATTTTATATGTCTGTGGATGATAATATTGGTTAAAGCATTCAAAAGAGCTCTTTTTTCAGCTGAGAATGAAATAGAGGAATTTAAAATTTAAATATCTCTTGTTCATTGAACTTTTTATTAACTTCTGACTTTTATGTTATCTTTTTTTTTCTTGCAAGAATGAGAGCCTTGTGTTCATAGACTTTTTCAATTTATTTTATATTTTATATCTGATAGAAGTGGTCAAAATGGATACTCATATTAATTCACTTTATAAGGTAACTATATCGATGTAATATAGGTGATTGAAGAATTAATAAACTATGATTATATCTTAAAAAATGATAGAAATGTTTTCCAATGGAAGTTGTCAAAAGTAAATATTCATAATATTTTGATTTATAGCTAAATTACAAAGATATACATTGTTGGTATCTAAAAATTACTATGACCCTGCTACTTGTTAAAAATGTTTGGATTATAAATGGACCATAGCTCGTGGCAAAGTTTTCATTATCCGAGAGGCGTTAATTGACACTCCTTCTAAACAAGTGTGTATATATATCGACTATTTTTAATAAAAATATTGGCTCCAATCGTACTTTAATAGTGAGTATCATAAGTATATTCAGCATCCAAGTGGAGATGTTCTTGAGCAACATAACACCTATGCGGAAAAGTTTTCTTTATTAAATAAAAACATTTGTTGAGCATAAAACCAAAAAGTAATGAGGTGGAATCCACATGTTATGGTCAGTATGACTTGTACAATGGAGTATAAAATATAATAATAATAATAATAATAATAATAATAATAATAATAATAATAATAATAAAAGAATAGTATTATCATCTTCTTTTGGCTCAGAAGGACCATATGGTATTGCTGTGGCAAAACGAAGCCGCTAGACTGTAACATACAACAAATTGTATTATAAAAATCTACTGACAATAAATACGACCCTTTCTTGATTTTCTATATATAAAACTAAGCTAATGATGTTTAATATTGGATTATAAAATTAAGCTCTTCTTTATCTTCTGACGTGTATTGTATTTTAAGTTTTTGCTAATGGCTTAAAATATTACTTAGTGTGCTCTTTTAGGAAAGTGCGATGTAATTATTAAGTTGATGTAGATATATATTTCTACATCTTCAAAGTCAATATGATGTTTGTTTGACTACCTGATGGAAGTGGACAATTAGGTTTTTGTTTACTAGTTTGTTAAGGTAATTAATTAAGTTCTCAAGAGAAGTTAAACATATATATATTAATTTGTTCAAACATAATAATTAATTATCTAGATTAAATTAATGGATGAATTATTGAAATTCGACACAATCCTTAAGAAAAATATTTAAGAACATTAATCAAAAAATAATTTATCAATATTATGTTTTGATTACTTTCAAACTCTTCTTAAAAGTATATATATTCATTATTTGGTTAAAGTAGATGAAAATTCTACTAAAGAAAGATAATTCTGAAAATAAAAAGTAATAATAAATTTTTGAATTTAAAAAAAATATTTATTTTGAACATGATTTTTTTTTTTTTTTATCAACAATCATATTAATTTTAGAACTAGAGGGAATATCTATTATAATATAATTTTGTGATTACATAAAAACTCACTTATATAAATAGGAGAATAATATGTATATTTGAAAGAAAATAAATAATTCCTTTTTAATTATGTGAAAAACACTTATTTTAGATCAAACTAAAAAACCCAAGTAAACACATATTATAAATAAAAAAAATATGAAAAATAATTTTCTTAATATGGGAATAAAGGAGAGCTACTTGTCAGCAGCAGAAGGAAAGGAAGAAGCAAAAATATGGTGCGGGTTCATCTCTCTCGATCAGTTCAGGTGAGAGGAAGGATGTAATTCAGCTCTACGATGACAGGTGAAGTAATTAAAATGTGAGATGGAAGTCATCATACAAAACAAATAGTCAAAATGAGCCATGAATGTGTTGTCTGCACTTCTTAGTTAAGACCTGAAATTCATTTCCATGTTTAATGGGCATATGTGTCATCAACGTGTATATATGATGTATATTTTGTTTCTATCTACTTCTCTATTTTTAGTTTTTTCAAGTTCCAACATTACCAAGTAATTATATATATTTTAATGCAACTCGTTGACATCTTTTTACTAACATACATACATTGAACCTAGAATACATGAGAATTGAGATGAAGAAAAAATGGATTAAGAAATTGAAATCGTATCCTTTGCCTATCTACTTTAGTCATCTTCACCCACATGGTCAGCCTAATTATTATAATTACAATTATTAGCCGTCATATAATACGATATATTTGTCCAATTATTTTTTAATTAAGTTGATGCAGCTACTTCCTCTTTTAGAACGCTAAGATCCAACATAGTTTTTTTTTTTTAATTATAAGTACTTAGATGAATCATTTTGCTCACAAATTTCAAGGACTCAATGAACTCAATTGATTTTTTGCTTCTTGTAATTGTTTAAGATAAGTTTGACCAAACTAGCAATTAAGAGATTATAAGTTCAAGTTTCATCAAATACGAATATATTTATATTATTTTGTTATATTTACTTAGTTCATCATGTAAGTAAATCACATAGATATGATAGCTGATTGTTGTTTTGTAATAAATAAATGAAAAAGAAAGATGTAAAAACACCTATTGAATTTTGCTTAAGCTGTTATATACATCTAAGAAATTATAAACTTCAGAGTATCAAACAGAAGTGACGTATATAACATTATTAGGGGTGACAAAATCAAAACCAATTAGTTCAATTCGTCCAACCCGCTTAAGTTTGGACGGGTTATTGATCCGCTCATTCATTAACTCAACCCTTTTCAACTCATTAAAAAATGGGTTGATATGTAACCTAAATTGGCTCATGAGAAATACTGTCAAAATATTTTTAAAAACTTGTTTTTCAATATGATATGTTATATAGTCGTAATAAAAAAATAAAATTTTATTAGGTACTAAAATAGTTTAAAAGAACAAATAAAACAATTAAGTTTAGTAAAAATTGGATTTGGTTGGATCTTGATCCGTTATATAACCTACTACCAGAGTTGAATCTTGACCCGATTGACTATTATTGTCTTAACCCATTATGACTCGTCCAAACTTAACTCAACCCGCCCAATTATCACCCCAAAAGAATATATCCTTCAAAATTCTTACATATGCGAGCAATGTTGATAGAAGAACGTTTTTCAACGTTAACTTTAAATGCATATAGTATAGAGTATTTTATACGACTATAAAGGGGATACTTGAAAATTATTGGAATTAATAATGGGGTTTGGTGACAAAAGAGGAGGTCATAAAAGTGCCACCTCTGAAAGTATTATCCTCTCAATTTGACACCAATCTTGGCTGAAGTTAGTCCACCTATACATGCTCACTTAATTGTATGTTCAATTTGAAATTAAAAGTATTGACAATTTGTTGGATAAATTGATAAAGCCAGGTATTCTCGACCCTCCAAGTGAAACTTTTGGTTTTTTGGTCTCACAACTGCTAAAAGCCTAAGATTAAAGTTACGTTAAGTGGCAATAAATAAATATGGTAGGTAAGGAAAAAGAAATAAGATTCATTATTGTTATTCTTCAAAAACAGAAAGTGAAGACCAAAAAACAAGTTTGTATGTAACGAACTATTTCGCCTCAAAACGCTTGAAAGTCATCAAAAGTGTTGAATATTTAATGGACTTGTAGCCCAACGGCATCCTATTTGGGCTGAGAGATATCATTTTTATGATGGGTAATTACCCCAGAACGGACAAAAATTGGTGATTTATAAGAACGATTTTGAAAATAGTTGATCTTGAATTTTTTTTTATCACAATTATTCATAAGAAAAACTTCAAGTTTAAAAAGTTTTGCCTCTTAGATAATATTATCGACTTTTGACCTTAAAAAATTGTCAAGAAAGCAAACGGGGGGTTAAAAATTGAAGACCAACAATTTTCAAGATCATTGGATGTAATTTCTTGAAAAACTTACCTTCATAAGATGTTTATTAAAAGTTATACTAATTTCATGACTAAGTCTAGAGCAGTCAAAATGGACTTGAGCCTTGAAGACGGCCCAACCCAACCCGTAAGGTTGGTTTGGGTTAAGATTTTTAAAGCTCATTTAGAAGTTGGGAGAATTATGCAGAATAGCAAACATTTAGCCTATATTAGGTACTATAGCTATAGTTTTAAAAAATTGTAATTCGCAGCTACAATTTCTCTAATTTTTGTTATTCGCATGTTTGTATAAATCTAGAATTTATATAATTTAGTTCCTGATTGTATAAATCCAAAATTTTGTATATGCTTACCCCTAGCTATTTGTATACGATTTATGAAAAAATCATAATGAATTATCTTGTTTGTATATTGGCAAGCGACATATACAAACGGAGTTCTGAAAAATTATTAAATGTATAAATACATAATTTGTATATTCTTAAGCTATATCTATATTCGCAAGCCAAATATACAAACTGCAGCCTCCATAGCAAACAAAACTATGGCTATAAAATACAATTATCAAAACTACAGTTATAGAGCCTTATTATGTCTTATTAGGTTTGTTATTTCTAAAATTTTCTCAAAGAAGTTGGGCTCTTAATCTTAGCCCCCATTGGGCTCATCGGCTTCAAAGATTGGGCCGAAGCTGGCCCCTGAGGCCCAAGAGAAAAGCAAGTTCCCATAAAATAAAAGGAAAAATAATATAAAAACACAACTTATTTTACCATACTTTACGAGATGTATCGGGACATTGAATGATGTATCCGAAAGCGAGACATGATGTATCCGAAAGCGAGCGATGTATTTGAAATCGGGGCGTGATGTCTAGGGACGTTTTGGGATGTATCCAGATTCCACCAAATTTAAGAGATTTTTGTAATTTGAAAAAGAGTAGGGATATAATGCAATTAACTCTTAACACTATGAGATTCGTGTAAAATTGTATTCACATCTTAATAGGAGTAGAAATTTTAATATTCAAGTGTTTTTAAATTTAAACATATATCTTAATATTTAAATGTGTATTTAAATTTAAACATCTAAATAAATTTTAATGCAAATCATAATATTTAATTGTCTATTCAAATTCAAATTCAAAACTTAATGTTAAAATATTGCATACGTTAATCAGTGGCAGATCTAGAATTTTAAGGTCGTGGGTGCTCGAGTCAAAAATATAAAAAAGATACTCCCTCCGTTTAAAAAAGAATGACATCATTTCCTTTTTAGTCTGTTTCAAAAAGATTGACCTCTTTCTTTTTTTGATAACATTTTAATTTCAGTTTTCCACGTGACATGTTTAAGGCCACAAGATTAAAGGGCAATTTTGTACATTTGACATAACTTTAATTTAGGATCACAAGATTCAAAAATCTTTTTTATTTTCTTAAACTTGCCAAGAGCCTTAAGCAATACCCATCCAAGAGCCAATGGACCAATCAAATCATTTATTCATTGGGAGCTCTATGTTAATTTCATACAAATATCATTTAATTTCTACATAAATATATATATATATATATATATATATATATTCCGAGACGAGGTTAATGGGTGCTCGAGCATCCGGAGGACCACCATGTGGGTCTGCCCCTGAGGTTAATAGATATATGGTATGTTATTTGTGACTGGAGGAAAATAAATTTTTAAAAATATTTTTTCTATGTAAATAAAGTCTTATGTGTTAGGCTGGTAAAAATATACCGACCACAATATGTTATATTAGCAGCAAGCGTTAGTAATAAACACGAACATAATGAAATCTTCCAAACTCTAGAGAACTAGTATTAAGGAATTGTAATAAATAAAAACACAACGTGTTTCTTAAATCTTAAGTGGGTTCTCGGAAATATTAATAACTTCTATGAAAATTTCGTATTTGTATTGAGAAATTTATAAGATATATAAGAAATGTGTTGGAAACTCAATAACAAAACAAACTATATTTGGTCCAATAGCAAAAAAAGAATACACTTAAGATTCGCTCATTGCCTCCTTAAATTGAAAACTCATATACTATAAATTTTAAACCATCTAAACATAAAACATATTACGCGTAAAAAAGCTTCTAGCCCCGATAGGAATAACAACCAGATATATAAGAAGAACCATATATACTAGTAATAATTAAGGACATTAGTACATGCAAATGCACTTTTTTTGGTGGAGAAAAAAAAAAGAGTATCTAGAAAAGTAGAAAATAAATGCATTTTTTTTTTGCAAGTTTGTTTAATTACTATAAACTGTAGCATTAATTTCATGAAAATGAAGACAATGAACCAAGTCATCCTGTGATAACAATTGTGATTGTGACCAATATAATTAATATCAACTATAACTATAACATTTATTTATTTTAACCTTTTCCTTTTTAGGGAAAGATACTCTTACAAGTAAAGAGACAACAACCTCATAATTCACAAGATTATAACCACTGCCAAGTAAAACAATGAATCTATTTAAAGAAGATAGCATAATACACAAATAAGGTATATATAGGGAAAAATAGAGAAAAGACAAATACTCCCTCTCATTCTTATTTGTTCCTACATAAATTTTGAGAAACATTTTAAGTTGCCAACACGTTTTATCTTTCAATTCCCCCACAAATTACAAAATGGAATCCTCAAGTACAAATAGTATGTTCTTCATTAATCCTAGCAAAAGGACAAATCCATCAGTTTAGAGAAAAATCATAACGGAACTAAAATAAAAAATTTGTTTAATTTGCGCACGAAAAAGATGGACCATATATAAACAAGCTGGTTATAGCCTCTGTAACGCTCCGGACGTATATTATTATTATATATATATATGCTCATTTATTATCATGCTTAATTATTAGTCAAATCCAAAGTCTGGGACAGACATACATGAAAAGGAAGAAAAAAAATAACTAAGAATGGACTATAATCAATACTAATTAATTGTTCAAATTTTCATTTTCGGCCGGTCCGGTACCTGACTTACGATTCAAATTCCATGGATTTTTTTTTTTCAGGAAATGAACCTAAGCCAGATACCTCGGAGAAATTTTATTCATCTGACCATAATATATAATGCAATTATAAATTAGAGGAACAAAACCTAGCTAGATGGTAATGCATGACGAATAATTACCTGCAGTTATATATTAGGTTAGAGAAAATGAAAGTGAAAAAGAAACTGAGATATTGGCACGGCTCAATCAAACGGAAAACGGAAACTCCACCATTTAAATATAGTTTCATTTTGTTGTCTGAGTGAACCAGGCCAATATCAAAGTTACTGTTTCATAGGGGAAAAATAATAATAAGTGAAAACTGAGAATTCATATAGTCGATCCCAATTTATTTGATCGGGAGTGGAAAAAACTGAAAACCTAAAAGAGGGAGAAAAGAGTGAATATTTTGAGTAGAAGGATGGGAATGTCTTGGGGTAAATTTAAGGAGGAAGGAGAGAAGAGGTGGTGTGTGTAGACTGTAGAGTGCATTTAAAACCGCGACTACCAAAGCACAAGGACAGGGCCACTGCATTTAACTCCATTATTCTTTCCACATCTCCTTCAACTGTACATAAACGATTATTACATGTAGTTATATTATGAATTTAATCGAGATACACAAAAATTGAATCATATACATATTATTCTTAATTATTTAAATTATAGATTTTAAAAGTTTTATAATCAAATAATATGGTATTTTTAGGACTACACAAACTCCAAATGACTTTTTAAAAAAATAAAATTGTGTCACGTAAATTAAAACAGAGAATATAACTATTCACTTTTTAGTAAAGTGGAAACTGATTAGGGCATAAGTTGAACAGTCAAAGTAAAATTATTATTTGAAATCTTTAAGATTATTTGTCTTTGATTCTCACTTATATATGATGCGATTATACTTGAAACTTTGCTTATCAACCCCCTCTTCCTAGTTACTCCCTCCATCTCAACTCCAACTTATTTGTCGTGATATATTTTTAAGAATAGTTATTTCACATTATTCATTCCATTTTTATTTTATTTAGTACTTATATTAAAATAGATTTGTTTTACTTGTTTGTCTTAACAAATTAAGAAAAAATTATTATTTTTATCTTATTATTAAATAGTAACTATATAATTAAATTCTTTTTTAAACACTGTCACAAATCAACATGGACCAGAAAACTTGAAACAGAGGGAGTATTTCTCATTTAAAAAGTTTAAAGCAAAACCTATTAGTACTTGTTTCACATTGGAAATTACTGCTCTGTGCTAGCTGCATGCATAATATATACGTTAAACTAAATTGAAGACCTTGTAGTCTAGAGAATCGATATGGTTCGAGTTTAACGGACCCCTACACATATTCTATCTAGAGATCTATTGACTATCTTAGAAATGAATATAAGCAAAAGAGTGGTGCAAAGGGCACGAGTGTTTAAAAGATATAGAATGGTACAAAGGGGTAAAATTGTTACTCAAGAGTGGGTGACCGTGACACAACACAAAAAGAACACCGATAAAGTTGTTTCATTCTTAATGAGAAGTTCTATTTAACATGAATTTAATTTAATTGAATTCTAATATGAACGTAGACTCGAAAAGAAACATTGAAAAAAAAAACTTCAAAAAATTAATTGAGAGGAAAAGAAAAGGATGGCCCGTGATGTTGATACTGAAGGGCTACCAACCAAGAGAGGATGAATCATAAATGAGAAGAGGGAAAGGGAATCTCTCTTTAATTTTTTTTCTCTCTCTCTCTCTCTCTCTCAGTCTCATACATAAATAAATTCACTGAAGGGGAGATGGATAGGCATATAGGGCATCCCACATATTTAATGTAAAACTAACCAGCCACACCCCACCCCAGTAAGGGAATCAAATTAAAGTGTATACCTTTTTAGAGTTTACCTTTAACGTAAGTTCATAGGTGAATTCAAAATGCAGATTTACAATTGTAATGTTGTTATATATTTATATAGTTGTATATGTGGAGGAGGTAAGCTTAGTTAATGAAAATATAATTCGCTTATTTATTAACTTAATTAGCTTCTTTTTTTAAAAATAATAATAATAATCTTAATTCATTTAGATTCATAAAAATGGGTTGATATATAGTTCAAATTGACCCCAAAAAAATTCTTTCTATTTTATTTGATTGTTATATATTGTTGAAGATTTTTTTAATTAGGTATACTAGAAATTTATAAAAGATAGACAAATAAAACAATTAAAACTTGATAAAAATTGAGCAAGTTGAATTATTCCCGCATTTTAGCCTATTTCTATTCAATTCATTTGACCTATTTAAATCCAGTCTAACCTACTCAGTTAACACCTTTTATGTATATATAGCTAAATGTACATAGGTCATACCACATTCTAGATCCGCCTCTACACTCAAAGAAGCACAACGTAACTACTTCCGAATCTCGGCTTAGCTTCTTGTCTTCCGTCACGAACGGTGAATCATTTGTACTATAGTTGTGCCTTTGTGTAGCATCTCTAAAAGACACTATTAACGGATTTAAAATATAAGAAAGTAAACTCGTATATAAGTCAAGAGAGTTCAATATCTAATAGAATTTTTTGACGAAAAGGGTTTGGATGAATTATTTACTTTAATTTCTTCATTAACGGATTCAAAATATAAGGAAGTAAACTCGTACAAAATCAATTAAAAATTTCTGACGAGACGAAAGGGTTCAGATAAATTATTTACCTTTTGGCAAGGGAGTGTGTTTAATGTTTTAAGCTTATGCTCGTGACAAATTCAGATATATGGGAGTCATTTAAGAGAGTCTTCACATTTGCTGGCTATTCTGCATATAAAACCAACCAATATTAGATTTGATTCCTGTAGTGGGCAACTTGCAATTTCTTTTTTCAGAATCACTAGGGACCAATTCCTATTCTTAGCAAATCATTTTAATTTTTTCAAAAATTATAGTATTTAATTTCTGACCCTCCTACATAATTAATTATTCCTTTTTTCCTTGTTTCTTTTCTTGGATAAATTTAAATTCTACTTTCAATCCAAACAGTGAAGAAGAAGGAAAATTTTAAGTGTACAAGATGGAACTAAAATTCGAAATTACTGATAAAGCTGTATGCTGCCCTAGCTTGGTAGCTAGCTAGTCCAAAATTAAATGGATACAAAAGAATTTGGCATGGTCACGCCAATTTCAAACAATTTTTATTCGAAACACCAAAACATTGTGGTACATATATATTACAGAGAAATAGTTCAAGCAATTAATATGTGCTGTAGATATATATCTACTATTACTAAGTTTCTATACTAATTAAATGTTCTTTCATATGGTGTTTTTGAATTCACGTATAGGATGTGACAAAATTCCAACCAGTCACCTTATTGGCTGCAGAGGTAAAACTTATTATATTCAATGTTTATATTAAACTAATGACATTTGATTAACTATATATATATGATTGACTAATGAAAAATAAATAAATCAATATCATGCTTTTATTTGTTTTTTTTATGAACATCACAGGTGCATAAGTATTTTTCTTGACCAAGAACAATAACATATCCGGTGTATAGGCCTTGGGGAGGGTGATGTGTACGCAATTTTACCCTTATCTTGTGAAGGTAGAGAAGTTGTTTCCGATAAACCCTCAACTTAAAGTAAAGCATAATAAAATCATGTATGGAAAAAAATTTACAGTAATACACAAGAGAACAATATAACAACAACACATAAATACAATAAGTCAATAACCAACATAAGGAAAAGAGCAAGTAATAATAAAATCAAAGAACATGGATAGTATGTGAGAAATACTAACAATCCTAGTAAGGGAAACTAGACATGACTCGACTACCCACTAACATTCTACTTCAATTTTTTATCTCCATATCTTTTTATATCTAGTGGCATGTCCTCAATAAGTTGTAAGTGTATCTTGTCCTCTCTAATAACCTCTCCTCAATACCTTTTCAACTTAGTGTTGTTGCAAAATGTATTTCTGCTGCACAACAGGTCGATAATTTGAAGTATCTATGACAAAAAATATCAATATATGTAAATTTTAAGAGGCTTTTGAATTATTCAAGTATATAAGTTTGTTTCAAACTTTCAATCAGTTCCCAAATTTCAAATTGGTGTCTCAAATTGTTGGATCATAATTTCTTATCATAAAAAATAACTGCCTATGATTTTTAAAGGATTAAATCGAAAAAAATATTTAATTTTGATAACAAAATTAACCTGCTCTGCTCTGTCTTATTGTCATCCCCAACATAGATATATATATATGGTGAGCTAACAAGAGATAAATAAGCATCATGTCGTGACATTATATTACTATTGGTCTTTATGGCACTGAGCTGACGATGCATCAATTTTTGAGGCTCAAATATGAAAGGATCCTACAGAGGAAATAAAAGGACAAAGCAAACTATTGAATTCTCTCTTCATTCTGCACATAGTATTTCAAATATTTGTTTGTTAGCTAACAATCAAATGAGGGGACTTCCAAAAATCCACCTGATGTTAACTCTTCATCAACCCAAATATACAAATTAAATATTGAAAAAATTACCTAACTACACATCCTTTTTTATCCTGCTTTTTATTATTTCCTATCATTTTAAAAAATTACAAAAATTCCTTTTTTTCTCAAATTCTTTCCTTTTCGGATACATAACTTTCAATCTTCCAACTCCACTATTTCTCCCTTTTTTCATGCATATAATCACTCAACTGTATCACCAGTTACCTTCATCATTCCTTTATTTTGAATTTTAAATATTTTCTCTCTCCAGTTAATCATTTAAAGTTAATCAAGAGGTAGTTCTTTATTTATTTTTTTCTTTCCTGTTTATTTTACAGGAAAACATGAACAATAGGCTCAATTTATTGACTATGTATCATATGTTTGTTATGTATGTGAATTACTAAATCATTGTTTATCATATTCATAATTTTTTTTTGTATATGATACATAGCTACGTCAAATTATACGGGCATGATACACAAATACTAATTTATACTACATGTATCGATCTCAAACCAAACAACTTATGGACAACAATTACATGTTTAATGTATCCCGTAACAATACAATACTTATCAATTTAAACGAGATACATAACTAGTAATGTATCATGCACTAATTTTTTTAAATATGATACGTAAATTCGAATTTATACTAAATGTATCAATTACATAGCAACTACCACACGATAATGTATCGATGTCAAATCTAACATCTTATGGGCAACAATTACTTATTTAATGTATCTAGTATAAATACAAAACTTATCAACTTAAACGAGATACATATATAGTAATGTATCATGCACTAATTTTTTAGATATGATACGTAAATTCGAATTTATACTAAATGTATCAATTACATAGCAACTACCACACGGTAATGTATCGATCTCAAATCTAACATCTTATTGACAACAATTATTTATTTAATGTATCTAGTATAAATACAATACTTATCAATTTAAACAAGATACATAAATAGTAAAATACTAAGTAGCAAGGATATTCATGATGTATCTTCTAAAAAAATTCTCCAGGATCTTCAATAAATTAGGAGAAGAATTTTGAATCTCAAAATTTTCAATAATTCTGAATCAAAATTGAAAGGATCTTCGATGAACTGGGAGAAGAAAGAATCTTGAATCTCAAAATTTTTGACAATCTTGAATCAAAATTGAAAGGATCTTCGATGAACTGGGAGAAGAAAGAATCTTGAATCTAAATCTTTTTGACAATCTTGAATCAAAATTGAAAGGATCTTCGATGAACTGGGAGAAGAAAGAATCTTGAATCTAAATTTTTTTGACAATCTTGAATCAAAATTGAAAGGATCTTCGATGAACTGGGAGAAGAAAGAATCTTGAATCTAAATTTTTTTGACAATCTTGAATCAAAAT